>PKMM01026163.1:827176-910764 GCA_002933915.1 Eutrema heterophyllum | reverse complement strand
AAAAAAAAAAAAAAAAAAAAAAGGAGAGTACGGTCGTTTCAAGAATAATAAGTGTAAGTGGAAAGAAAACAATAAATCTATAAAATAAACTAAATTTAAATAAATAAAAAAATCTATTCAAGAACCACAAAATCACAAAAATCTATTCATTTTCTGTTTTATCTAAATGTAAATTATCTATGTAAATTTAAAAATTTTCAAAAGATACCAAATTAGAGGAATCAAACATAATGTGCTCTAGAAAATCTTGGTGACATAGTGTGCTAAATGCTCATTGTCTGTATAAAATAGAAGGATAAAATCTGCCGCCATGTACTATCAGCATTTTGTACCTGCTACGACTAATAGAAGATTGACCCAAAAATAAATAAATAAAATCTTACACAAAGACTTGATTTTTCTAAGACGAAAATGTTGATCTTCTTGTATCATATTATGGTGAAATCATAGAAAGAGGACTGAATTTGTTAATTATCAAATATAAACCGATCAGATCAAATATACTCGTAACATCTAGCATTTTTTCAAAATTTGTTCAAATCAACCATAACATGATAATACATATATATGGCAATAAACTAAGTTCATATTAATTGTAAATCAACACATGACAATAGAAATTACGGGCAACAAGAAAAAAACAGAACAACAAAAAAGTTTAAAATCACTTTCATACTATTCCGACGAACTTAGTGTGTTCATCACATTTTGGACTAAAATAGCATCACAACTTATTTGTATAGGAAGAATACCATCTTTTTTCAACGCGGATTTCTTCATATGCGGTATCTTGTAGATTTTATACAGCAAGCAAGAAATGTCAACCAATTTAAACCAAAACCAATGTAAACCAATTGTACATAAAATATGAGCATGATTTACCTTTTGCTCCTCTAATTTTGTAACCTTGACGCAGCTCAAACCGCGCAGCTTCTTCGAGTTGCTTACACGGGTCACATATACGCACAGGTGAGTCACCTTGCCCACGTAGGGAGATTCGTTGCTGTGTGCAGCTACCACAGAACAATCCCCCACATCTCTGGCAATGATGCTGGAATAAAATACCGATTCGGAGCCGAGTTGCCTCGTAAAGCTGAGCTGACTCGCTTGACGATCCGCACCGCCACATCCATGACTTCCCAGGTTTATCATCTTGAGGTATCCCGGCGAGCAGACGGAGATGCTCTTAGGCAACGAATTTCTCTCCGGATTGCTCTTCCTCGCCGAACGATGATGCTACCGAAATCGGAGATCTGATGGCGGTTTTGGTTATGGACGACCGGCGGAGAGACGGGGGAGGAAGATGAAGTAGAGATGTGGATAAGCTTGAGTAGGTCGACGTTTTCTTGGCGGAGAGCGTCGTTCTCGTGGCGAAGCGAGTCGAGTTCCGTCATGAGCGATTGAAGACGGGAGAGGCAGAGCTCGTAATGCTCGTTGAGTTCGTCGTTCTCGAGGATAAGCCGTGCTTGGCGAAGGCGGTGCTCTGTCGTAGTGTCGACGCGAGCTGGAGGAGATGAAGAGGATGGAGGAGACGGAGAGAGCGATAACGAGCTCGGAAACTGAGATTCCGGCAAGAAAATCGATTTTAACTGATCCCCAATTGGAGACAAAGTGTACCTAAAGACATGAAGTGTCTATTAGTCGAAAGTGATATGTCCCACACTGTAAATCACTATATTCTTTATCACCAACAAGAACCATAATTTATTAGATTAGAGAGGTTAATTGACAATTCCGTCTAGAGCTACAAATTTCCGAACCAAATCGAAGTTTTTGAACCCGAACCAGAATTCGAACCAAACTATAAATAACCTAAATAGAATATCTAAACCAAACCAAACCGAACCCCAACCCCAACCAAATCAAATTATTAAAAACCAAATTTAACCGAACTAATATAATTTTTTTTTGGGATCTAGTATTTTCTAAAACATTTGCAAACTAAATAACCCGAATCAAACCGAACCGAAAACCAAATAACCAGAATCGAACCGAACCGAACCTAATACATACCTCTAATGTCTCCGTCTCTTTCTCTCTCACATTCCCTAGGGTTTTCTTCTTCACTACAAGTTTATAACACCGCCCACTCGTTTTTCCTTGGATTATACATTACAGTCATGCTCGCCCTAAATAGGGATCTCTCTTCCAATCGCCGCCTCTAATCTCTCTACCTCCTTCATCGCCGATCAGGTAATCAATCACCTCCGTCTTTTACTCGCATTTCCGATTTTAGTTTCAACATTGAATCTTTTTAAATCGCTCCCGATGAACCATTGATGTTACCTTCCAATTGGAATGAATGAAATGTTTGTTTTTGAAACTTGAATTCACGTTTCTCATTTCTGTTTTGCAGCCTTCTTTTTTGTCTTACATTGCTTTTGCTTGCTATGTCCAACAATCTCTTGCCTCAGCCATTTCCTGTAAGTAGTACACAGGCAAGTATGCAAATAGGTCCATGTATCAATGTCCCTACACCTACTCAAGAAGCACCTTCGTTGCCAGTAAGAAGTCAGATCTCTGGGAGGCAAGATTATAATGTAATGATGCAGTCATCGTTTGTGTCTCGTGGTGCTATTGTAGGATCTGAGGGGTCTATGTCAGTTAACATGGATACAGCTCAGTTACACGGTAAGCGGAAATCACCGTTGCAGCCTTTGTTCAGTGGGACTGCTTCTCCTGAACCGTTGTCTGTGCAGAATAAACGGATGGTACCAACGGAACACCGAGCATGGGGGGCGTCCGAGCTAAATAAAGGTCCTATGCCGGTGAAGTCATCTTCTGTTTCCCCTAGAACACAGTATTTGCCTGCGTGTTTCAGTAAGAATACTTCTTTTTCTTGTAATAAACCCGGGAAGCAAACTCCAGCAAGGAAACAGGTTTCACCGAAACCGCTGCCGCTGAAACGTCAGAACAACGAATCATCTGAATCTGTGAGGTCTAAAATGAGAGAATCGTTAGCAGGTGTTATCTGCCAAATGGAAGCTGCCAAGGAGTCGGAAAGGTTACATCGTGAGACTGCAACTAATCCTCTCGAAAGTCAAGTTAGTGAGCCAGTGTCAGCTGCTTCTGAAGCTGATGCGATGGTATTTAATGGAAGCCCAGCAATGCTGACCCTCAGTGATCTTAGTTCGGACAGTGTTACCGGAGGTGGCTCTGTTCAGACAGTGTTACCGGAGATTTTGACTATCACCAAGACAAGTGATACCGAAGAAATTATTGCACAAGAACCTCAGGCTCTAAAACCTTTTCTGCAAGACAATGTTTCATATAGTGACAATGTGTTTACAAAAGATGATCTTTTGCAAGGAAATGACCTCGCTTGGGCTCTCGAGTCGGATATAGAGTTTAAAGAAAATTGTCAAAATATAATGATTGGAGCGATGGCTATTGATGTGAGCCAAGAAAGACCGAAGGAAAAATTGTTACTGGATCCACAAGTTTTGGCATTTAAAATAGAGGCCGAACTCTTTAAGCTATTTGGTGGTGTGAATAAGAAATATAAAGAGAAAGGAAGGTCTCTCTTATTCAATTTGAAAGACAAGAATAATCCTAAACTCAGGGAAAAGGTTATGTATGGGGAGATTCCAGCAGAGAGATTGTGTTCCATGTCAGCTGAAGAACTTGCTTCAAAGGAACTGGCAGAATGGCGACAAGCAAAAGCAGAAGAGATGGCTCAAATGGTTGTTCTGCAGGACACAGAAGTAGATATCAGAACCTTGGTAAGGAAAACACACAAAGGAGAGTTCCAAGTGGAAGTTGAACCAATGGATAGTGGCTCTATGGAAGTCTCTGTTGGATCGAGTTCGCTTAACTGGTCTCGACCAAAGAATATTAAGAAGAAAACCGCTTCCATCACTAAAACACTTGGAGTCGAGAATGAATTGAACAGCACTGCGCCAATTAACGGAGTCACAATAGATGATGAGATGCAGGCTGCCACTGGATCTCTCCCTCCAATTGTCTCTCTTGATGAATTCATATCATCCATGGATTCAGTATCTCCATCTGACTCTTCGTCTTCAGATACTGAGAAAAGACCTTCTGTTTTAGATAATAATGATGCAGAGGCGGTTCTAACTTTGACATCACCTGAAGAAAGTGCTAATATTGTTCTTGGCACATCACCAGTCAAGGCTGCGGCATCACCAGTTAAGGCTGAGGATGGTGTCATAGTATCGTCAAAGCCTTATTCTGATTTGAAATCTGAAATCGCTTCTGTTTCCATACCTGCGGGCGAACGAGTATGGGAAGGTGCACTCCAGTTGGGTGTTTCTTCTGTGAGCTCTGTCATCGGCATTCTGAAAAGGTTTGTAATCAATGGTTCCATGAGTGGTATCAAACCTAATTCAGTATTTCGTATTCCGTCTACATTTCCAAATTTGGGTTTGCATATATTAAAAGCTTTCTTTATGATGATTGGACAAAGACTTCATATGTTCTCTCCCACTTATACTGTATTTACTATTCCAGTGTTTATCAGCTGCATGGAAGATGTTTGAATGGAAAAAGACTTCGCCAGTTACAAGCTTTTCTGAATTTATAAGCTTATCATTGCGTTTATGCCATCCATATAGATTCTTTCGCATTATAGGACATTAATTTATGTCAAAGTTTGTACACTAACTGATACCACATTTACTAACATGATTTTTACTCCTTGCAGTGGTGAAAAGACTAATACAAAAGAGTGGCCTATGTTGCTTGAGATCAAGGGTAGAGTCAGATTAGATGCGTTTGAGAAGTTTGTTCGAGAGCTCCCAAATTCCAGGAGTCGTGCTGTAATGGTATTATTTTACACGTTTACATTTATCTTTGAATTCACTGTTTATATCCTGATTCTTGTCGTGCACATTCATTGCTTGCAACATGTCCATGGAATGTTGTCTGCTTAGTTAATAGCTTTTGCAGGCACAAAGCTCGTAACAATTATCAACACATCCATGGAATGTTGTCTGCTTGGTTAAAGTAGACGTCCATGTTGTGTTTGATAATTGTTAAGAGTTTACTCATTCTGTGTTTGAGCCCCTGCAAAAGCTATTAGCCAGTGTGGTGGTTAACCGAGCTTGATGGAGCCCGAGTATTGGTTGTTTGACTCCATATGATCATTTTTTGAAACCCTGGCATCCAAAGAGAAGTATAAAGGAAAGAAATACTGATTTGTGAATGATGGAGAAAAAATACCTATGGTGAATCACAATGGAGATAGATGGACTTAGAAAAACTACTTTCACTAGAACGATGGCAATTTCCTGAATAGACCTCGATACTCCAACAAATTTATGACTTCGTTCTCAGTATCTATCATGTGTACTTATAAACATTGCTTTTGTGCTACAGATTATGTGTTTCGTCTGCAAAGAAGAGTGCTCCAAGACGGAACAAGAAAACTTTTCTGAGGTATGGGCTTTGGTAGTTAAGATTCTGTGTAAGGAGTGTGTTATCTGGATAAACTGAACTAAAATAAAATAACCGATCAAAAAACCCGAACAAATTCCTAAATATTGGTTAAAATGGATTTTTTCTACATATAAAAAACCGGAATCGAAAAGGAAAAAAAAACCGATCAAAAACTTGAATTTATTTGAATCTATAGAAAGCCAATCCATAGTAAAATAGATTTGAACTTGGCTAATGTTATTCATAGACTGAAATCCCAATACTAAACCCGGTTTGAACATCTCTAAATTTCTTTACTGTCTTCATTGGTTACAATTTTGAGAAATGTGGTATTGTTATCATACAGGTGGTGGATTCGTACTCTAAAGATGAGAGGGTGGGTTACGCTGAACCGGCTTCAGGAGTTGAGCTTTACCTTTGCCCAACCCGTGGCAAAACCGCGGAGATCCTAAACAAGATTGTTCCGAAAAACCAACTAGTTTTTTCTTTAGATGATGATGGTCTTATAGGTGTTGTTGTATGGAGAAGACCACAATTAAAAAAACCAACAATATCTAACCCTCACAAGAACACACTTAATACGTCGCGTTCCGGTAACATGCGACAGGTCAACCACGACGATGGTGGTGATGTGCCACCGGGGTTTGGTCCAATAGCCATGGCTCGGGATGATGATGATGATGACTTGCCTGAATTTAACTATTTTTCTGGTGGTGATGACGTCATGAACCGGACGAGCCGGTCTGAATCTGTGAGAGAGCTAATTCACAAATATGGAAAATCTGAACCATTGTGGAACCAAGGTTTTAATGATTACGAAAATGATGTACTACCAGAGTGGCAGCCTCAGCAAAACCCAACTTTTGGGCTTAATCTTGTAAATGGTGGCTCGATGGCTATACCACGTAGCCAGTGGTGGCTTCATCAGGCTGGAGGTGGAGGATATTAATTTGTTTTTTTTTTTGTTTCAATTTTTGAAAATTTTGTTTTCTGTAACAGGCACTAGCGTAAATGCCCTTCAAAATTGATTGATTTTCTTTTCTATCAAATCGTTGAATTTTGCATTGAAGATGGGCTTGCAAGGCCCAACTTGTTGCTCTTGTGCGGTAGCGTTTTCACTATTTTCTTCGATCACTTTCATATTTTTTATTTATGGAACAAAGAAACTAAGAATAGTGAAAAAAGGAGTTTTTTGTTTTTGTTAAAAAAAGAGTTACAAAATCAACTTAGTAGCCGTACTAAAACTTAGTAGCTATCAGCTTTTTCTCAATCTCTCTCACGTCTAAAATGTTGTTTTTGTTAACCCTAAAGACCCTATACTTCAAAAGATTTTCTTGCTACCAATCCCAATTTGCAAGGCTAACAACTTTCCTAAATACAAAAGGAAATATATATATTTTATTTATCTTCATCAAACTAATATTTCCATATCCCATTAAATCTTTTAAATATCTTCAAATCCTTTTGCATTATGTTTTGGCTCCAAGTAATATCTCCAAGTCGTACCTAATCATATCTTCACGAATCATCCTGAAAATCGATACACGTACACAAAAAGAGCAACATCTTGCTTGCTTCTTCCTGTCTTACTTCATGTGTCATCAACAGACATTTGTGCAACTTCATGTTTAACTTGAGCTCATCCAAAACACAAACAATTTGTCCCTTTTTTACTAAGTTTTGCCACTCATCACTTCAAATCTCTTTAAAAAAACTCCCCTTGAATCAGAGTGTAGATATCTTCAAGTAATATCTCCAAATCGTGCCTAATCATATCTTCACGAATCATCCTGAAAATCGATACATGTACACAAAAAGAGCAACATCCTGTCTTGCTTCTTCCTGCCTTACTTCATGTGTCATAAATAGACAGTTTTTCTGCAACTTCATGTTTAACTTGAACTCATCCAAATATAAACAATAAACCCAAGAGAGTATGTTCAAGTAGAGGCAAGTCGTAGACAAAAAAAAAAAAAGGAGATAGAAAGAATAAAAATGAAACAAAAAAAATGAAAGAAACCTGAAAAATGCAGGATACAAGCAAGATAGAGTGAATGTCTAGGGATGAGGGCACATAAATGCGTGAGATGAAGAAAAAAAGAGAACTGAAAAATGATGGAAGGAAAGTATAATCGGGTTTAGATGAGGATGGAAATAAGTGAAGTGAAAGTAATGGAACGTTGACGATGGTCTAAGTCTAACTGGGGAAAAGTAGAGAAGACCTAATCATAGGTTAAAGCTCATAACCTTTTAAGGGTGAGAGGTAACAAGTGAAGAATAGAGGAAAGATTCATAAAGTTCATGTCTATTTCACAAAGTTCGCATACACAAATTGTGTTCAAACAATTCTGATTATGAAGTGCAATAAGAACAAAATGCCCCAAAATAAACAAAAACTTACTCATTGGACTTGCATCAACTTTGTATTACAACATAATAAAATCAGTTATTTAAAATTTTCGATAGCAAAAAAAAAATACATAAAACATAATAAATAAATAAAAAGAAACAAACCGCACTATAACAAATACAAAAGAAGCAGTTAACAAAGAACATAGCATATAATATAGTTTCTTACCAAATGCCATCAAAGAACTGGTTTTCTAATACCAAATTAAGCAAAAAGGCCTGGAATATATCATGCCTAGATCAAAATAGAAGAAAAACAAAAAAACAATTTGATCAAAAAAAAAAGAAGAAGAAAAACAAATTTAATATAGTATTGTCCTAAGCTTGAGTGTTGGTGAACGTATGAACAAGATTTGATACAATGATATTTGTATATAAAATTTAAAATAGTTTTGCATAAAAAGGTTAAGATGATATATAATTGTGATTAAAAGTATCTAGTATTAAAAGATGACGATACTGACAATGATTTTCAACATATATTTAATATTTTGCCTAAGTTTCAAGTTAGTAAAACACTTAGGTTAGATCACTATGTTGTTTTCCTGCAAGTTAACATATTACCGTCTTTTTATTTTTAGAAAACAAATAAAAATTAAATAAAATGGTACAAAAATCCAGAGTGATGGTACAAAGTTAGATAAATAATATCATACTAGAATTCAATCCGCGTTAGCTATATAGCACGGAGTAATTTTTGTTTAAAAATTGTTTTGAAATTTAAGAAAAATTGTTTTTATCTTAACTTTAAAATATGTTTAACTAATGATTATAGATAGAATTGTCAACCCGGACTAACATGTCTACTTAACTCGTTTTGCAATAAACTAAAATATTATTCGGGCTAACCCGCAAAAACCTATAATATTGAAAACATAACTCTATTATGCACCGCTTAATGACTATGATTTGTGTCGAACTTTTTATAAAATTAGTAAAATATTTTATAATAATTATAGTGAAAAATATTGCAAGATTTTGAATATTTTTTTTTTGAATATGTATGGATTGATTATTATTTAATAATATCATAATAATTAAGAAATTAAATAGTAAATAAGCTATTTAAGGGGAAATATATACTGTCCATATCCTCATCAATAATTTTAAAAGATAATTATATCATTTCCTATTTCAATTATATTTTCTTATTTGTAATGGCATTTCATGTAATAACTTACAAAACAAAGTTCATTTTCAAAAATGTATTCATAAATAATATTATAGATATTAATAAAGTCTATCACTCTTGCTTATTAGCCTTAATATTTAAAATAATCATTTTAAAGATATTATCTTATAAATTCATAAAATCAATATTACACTTGAAATCTAAGCTTAAAATTAACAAATTTTTCAAAGTAATAATAAAATATTTATAAATACAATCCACCCGTAGCGTGGATAAAACCCTAGTCAAGATAAAAGTGATACTGATAATTATTTTACTCAGTAAAATTGTGTTGTTGTTTTGATCCTACTAAAAGTTTGAAGCGTTCTTAAGACGTGGTTTAATTTGGCTATAGAAGCAAAAAAACTAGTTCACAAACAAGATTGATATTGATTACTGTCACTGAGTTCTGTATTTTGGGGGCTGATGATCTCTTTAGTCCTAACTATTTTAAATGTTACTTTTCCGTTTTAATTTACTTGTTCTTTTCATATTTTTTACATAAAATAAAACCATATAAACTATTTCATTTATCTAGGCATGGGCAATTAGAAATTTAAATTCTTTCGTTTGGTTCGGTTCGGTTCGCAACTTCGGAATTTCCTTATGTTCAATTTGGGGAGGTTTTGTTTGGGGTGGTTCAATTTGATTATGTAGTTCTGTCTAAACATACTCCTATTTTTTTTAATTTTTTTTTTTGTTTATGTATTTACTAGATTAGGACCCGCGTATACGAGAATTTATAGTTTAATATTTTATAACCCGTGACAAAAAAAAACTATAAACGAAAAAAAACAAAACAAAATTAGACACCCGCTAAAATAAATAATATAAGGTTGCGACCGTCAACGCGAAACCACCTTTAGAGAAGCATAACAATTATTTATTCATTTTGATTATGCTATTTTCATACTATTATTTGGTTTTTAATTAAATTTTGTTATATATTTCCAAATATTTAATTTTTCATATTCTTATTCAAATTAGATTTATTTTATATTATTTAAACACTCATATATTTATTTTTTTCGTACATAACCAGAAGGATTTTTTTATTAAATTTTCCTTTTAAGATAAATATAAATGTTGTATTTACTCTTTTTGTTTAGTAACTTTACATTTTGGAATTAGGAATCTGTTATAAATTTTTCCAAATTTTTTCTTTCTAATTAATTTTAGCTTTTATGATATATTTACATTTTCTATTTTTCCTTTTTGTTTAGTAACTTTACCTTTTGGAATTATGAATCGATGATAAATATTCTTCATATTGTTAATATTATGTGTCAAAATCTAATTAATAATTTTTTACATGTATCAAAATCTGATCGATTGATTTAACACATATTGCGATCATGTGAGTGAACAATTTTGCAACATTCCGCTTTATATAATAAGAGATTACCTTCGTTTGAAAACTAAAAGCAACGAAGATTTTCAAAACGTAAAATATTGGTTAACAACTTTATATTATTACTACTGATGTATACATCTCGCATGCATAGATGAATTATATCGAAAATTTCTTTCTATAATATAAGACATATATCTAAATTACTCCAATCAATAGGAACAATTAAATCAGTTTGGGAGATAAGTGCAAACGTTTGTAATGCAGAGAACACGACTTTTTGGTGGATACCCAGAAAGATTACAGTCAGTGGCTTTAGAACATTCGCCACGAGTAGGAGCATCATAGTGACATGTACACTTGTGGTTTTTACATATTACATGTGAACCTAATCTGCAACCACGAGGATCGCAATCTCCATCTTTGTTACATCGAAATTGACCTTCACTCTTCATTATCATGCCTGTATAAATGTATATACAAACCAGAATCAAATTCAAGTCAAATCAAACTAAATCGAACTAAGCCAGATGATTGTCCCGTCTAGTTTAGTTTATGAGGATATAATATGCATGACCGAATATCCAAATGCACTAAAACACTAAAACGGCCGTTTAAGTTGCTAACATTGATACTAATATTTAAGTTGCTAACATTGATACCAATATTTAAGTTGCTAACATTGATACTAATATTTAAGTTGCTAACACTGATACTAATAGTATCATATGGGACATATTTTTGTATTTCTATCTCATTAAGGGAAAACAAATTGAAGAAACGAAAAGTAACTATTTACGGCAAATTGTAACTATTATATCATCAAAAATAGTTACAACTTTCATGATTTTTTCTGGTTGTTGTTATTACTAAACGATGTATAGAAATAAAGCAATATCTTAAAAAAGTGAATTGAAACAAATATTTCTAAGAGAAAAACGACTTTGGATCAATAGAATATTGCAATTTGAAAGACAAATTTAGATTAAAAAAACATGAATCTAATATTACATATATATATATATATATTATTTAACACCCAAAACGTGTGTTTTCAATCGACCAAGTTGAAAAGAAATGCCAAAAGTTTGGAAGACTTACATGAAGAAATTATGAGGAAAACGAAGAAAATGATGGTTACTTTTTCCATTTTGTTTTTCTTCCTTAGTTTTTTTTGTTCTTTCTCTTTTTGGGGTGATTGCAAGCTTGTTTATATGGGATTCTTGGTCTCATCTGTACATTAAATGTTCTATTCTACATTTTTAACGTAGTTATGGCAAAGCCTTTTCTCAAAAAAAAAAAAAAAAAAACGTAGTTATGGCAACGGAAATTGGTCAAACCAACATATTTGGTAACTTCATTAACGGGAAAGAACGGGTAGCTTAATTATTTAAATGTTTCCAAAATATAATTTTTTTAATACTAAAGGTTTGACTGTCAGCTGAATAGCAAAATAACACAATAGTTGAATAATAAAATAGCGAAATCAATATGACTAGAAAACTTAAAACTGAATAAACTTAAAACACCAAAAATCTACTATTTAATAGATAAATAAAGTTTTATATAAATTAGATATAAATTTAAAACGTGCGGGATGAATTGGAAAATAACTTGTTAACTTTCACTTTTTATCATTATGTGCTTATTATTATAAATGATATGTACTATGTGGAATCATGTTTTCAAAACTTGAAAAAGTTACATATCAGCCCTAAGTTTACCCTAGATGATTACCCGAGCGCATGTTTTCAAAACGTGAAAAGTTACATATCAACCCTAAGTTTACCTTAGGTGATTACCCGCGCATACACGCGGGTTTTGTATTAAATACTTTTTTAAACAATGTTTTTCATATATAATCTAATCTTATCTTTTAGAAATATTGCGAATTATGATATATTATACATAAAGCAAACAGTGAACTCTTTGTTCACATCTTTTTTTCCAGCGTAAATATGATACGGAAGTGACTTTGCATTATATGGTGTGTGAGAAAAATTAAAACAATCAAATAAATGTAGTGGTTATTTTCTACTTACCATCTTTATTTTTGATTTTTAACTTTGTTAAGAGTTTCATGATTAGGTCTTACTGTCATTGTTGTTATATTTTCCCATTGTTTTTTAAACAAATTTCTTATTATAATTACAAACTATATTTTTACAACTTCTAATCCACAAGGATTTACGTTAAGAAATCGACTTTTACAACGAAATAAATATTATTAGTCACTCTCCACCTTGTTTGTCGAAGCATAAACCACCTTGATAATAATTTATGGTCCGAAGTATCCGTATTTTATAATAAAATGGATAGAGAAGGTTAACATATTTAAATCTAAAAGTTTAAACTAATAAATATTTTTAATTTATTGTCGAAAAAATGTTCTTCATAGTTTTGAAAATTAAACATACCGCAAAAGGCATATATATCTTTAAAGTGTCTCATCTTCGGGGCACAAAATGCATCTATTGCAACAATTCTGGTTCTTCGCCTTTTGAAAGAATCCATCGTCTTTTTGTCAATGTAGTCACCAGCAAACCGAAATGAAGATGCATACCTATAGCAGAAAATAATTTCATAGAAAGTAAGGGTAAATAACTATAAAGAATCAACGATTATTCAAAAGTTGATAATCTAGATGCCAACCACCTCTACGTTAGTAAATACATAACTCTTACCCTTTTTTATGATGCATACCTACAAGATAAAACAATAATTTAGTTGCAAACTTCTTTTACTATTTTTCAACGTGCCTCAATCAGGAACAGACTGACATGTCAACGAGCGTATTGGTCCATAGAAGTATCAAAATACAGAAATTAATACAGCCACTGTTAAGTAAACATAGAACAATGCTACAAAACTACCAAATCTCACCCTGTGTAACATGAAAATCTTTCTGCACCAACTATTTCTATAGCTTCATTGTCATCCATGCGAGGCAAGAAAAGCATGCCAGCGATTGATTCAGGGTTGATCATGAAGCGTATCTCCTCCTACACAAGAATCCAATTAAAAGTCAATGAAAAAAATCCCAAGCCATTGATTTACAGTAGATCTTTTTTACCACAAAGAAACCCAGGAATCAAGGAACGAATCGTGTATGCTTCTGAAATCTAATATGCAGTACGAGTCTCAAACCTGTACGCACCCCCTATTTAGGGCACCACCTCCGAGATACTTGTTCGCAAAGTCCACTTCCAGAGCATTATTAGATTGATCTTCTATTAACCCAGAAGAGTGAAACTATAACAATAAAAGCTGTCTGAAAAAAATAATCTACAAGGATTTGCAAATATTGTGGTGCAAAGTAAAGAAATCCACAACCATCTTCCTGTTACCTTAAAAGCACAAAGGCCAACGTCAGACTTGCTCCAAAAATCAGCCTCAGGAGCAGTGGTATAAGAATTGTGGTATTCAGCTGGAAGAATCTTGCGTTCAAATGAAACGGTCCCAGTAGGCAAAGAAGAGCACACCCTTTCGAAGTAATGCATAATACACCTTATCTTGCTTTCGTGACTTTCACTATAACTTTCATAAAGGCTCCTGAAAAGCAAATGAAACTTTTATGTCAGACTGCATCTACCCGAAGTCGAAGACTTCAAATGAAACTTACTCAATGGCCACAAGACCAGATACCACAAGTGAATTTCAGATTAAAAAACACAAAAAAAAAAAAAAAAAAATCTTGACATGACACATGCTAGCCAATGAATCATTGTGAAATATGTTTTTTCACAGCAGGCTTTTCCAAGTCTAACAAGTGAGCTCTCAATGGAAACGGAAGCCTATATGGGATCTCTAGAGTATTTACTTTCTTTAAACCCTCTAGTGTGATTGTCAACGAAATAAATATTAAAATGTAGGCCTAACTGTTAGGAAAAGTTTAGAAGTCAAAGCGAGAGATCACATACGCAAACAAATGATCAAAGTTGATAACTGGAAGGTCTTTTGCACCTCTATTAGAAACTGGAAACAAACAAAAGAAAGCGCAGGCAAGAAGAGCTCCAATTAACTCCTGCAAAGCCTAATGGACATGTAAGGGAAGTGATAATCAATAAAGACACACACTACATCTTCGACAAGACCAGGTCATTACTCTTCTGAATACATCTGACAGATGAACCATGCGATCCAGCAATTCATATCTATCAAACTGACAACGTCGTGTACAACAAGTGTGAAAATCAATCAATTGGACGTCATCTGATTCAGGAAGTTGATACCAATAATGGAAGAAGACAAAAAAATCCAGAAGAACACATAACTTGGACCTATTTTTCCTCCCCATGAATCACTCAAGAGTCAGAACAAAAAGCACCTTTAAACTGATATGTAGGAAAGCACATAGCATCAATACCTGGCTGAGGAAAACTATGCCAGCTTGTTGGGAATCTAACAAGCGGAGACCTGGTTTGATTCCACTGACGACATTTTGAAAGTGAACTTCTAACAGAGATGGAAACTGAAGGAGTAACCCCGCCATTGCCGGGATAATCTCATCGAACCATCTCTTTGATTCTTTCTCATGTATCAGCTGCAAGGATCAAGAAAAAAAATACTTTCATTCAGCTACTCAATCCACCACCAGAATTTGATTGGTATGGAGAAACAAATCACAGGAATTTAATAGAAACCAATACTTGATAAGCGAGACAGCGTAATCGAGATCGGATGCGACGAAGAGGCATCAGACAATCTGTCGATGCGCCTGTTTGGTATCTTCCCCACCCACGTCGAATTAAGCAATGGACATTTTACCTGCTTCTTTGGCTTGATCCCTCTGAAATTTACATTAAACTCTCAAACCTTTTACTCTGACAATAAGAGGATAGTAACTGGGGAATTTTACAATATCAATTCAGAGGATAAGTTTAGATTTAAGAGCACTGTTTTGATTTCTAGAAACGAACCTTCATCAGAGAGACACCAAATCTTTGCGACATCTCCTCCGTCTGAATTTCTTTTTCTAATCCTGTGCCAAAGAGATATCTTTCTCTCTCAGTTGTGTAGGTTTCCCCATCGTACGAAGAGGGAATTTAATCGCACTCAGTATGGGAGTTACAAAAGAGATTGGAGTTTAGAGAGAAACTGAGGAGAAGAAGAAACGATCAAACCCAAAAAAAAAAAAAAACAAACCTGAATGCGGTCAACCCTAATACAGAGAGTGTTAAAATTGTCAATGCCACGTGTCCTTCCCTGGCATGATGACGTGGCACAAAACTGGAGAAAGCTGGCCCAGTTTTTTTTTTTTTTTCACTGAAATATATATATTGATTCGGAAAAAGTTACAGTACAGAAGAGAAACAATAATTAACCACAAAGAGAAAACAATGATCTTTCCCGCACCTACAAATTGATGAGGATGAGATTTTGTAATGACACATTGCATAAACCTTAAACAGCTTTGTTCCTAGTCTTTCGAAAGACCGCTAAAGGAATTCCCGCACAAAACGGGCTGCTAACACTTTTGGCAGCTAACTTGAAAACAAAACCTGGCCATCTCCGAAAATGATAAGTTTCCTTCTTTGTATTTCCAAACGTCGAGGTTATCCCAGTTGAGCAAGCTTCAAAGAAACACGCTCAATGGACCGTTGGAAAACAGAAACTTGCAAATACCTTTCAATCGCCACAAACCATCAAGGAACAACGAGGGGAAAAAAACCCCAAACACACGCTCTATCTCCGGCTAAAAACAGGACATTTAACCGAGGTAGAGAACCCTAGCCCAAACGAGGGCAATAGAATCCCAACAAAGGGAAACTGAAACAAACAAACCAAACAAGGCCAAACCACAATAATCAAACACCGATCGAAAACTGAGAAAGCCAAATCCTAGCAGACAAAGAAAAAGAGAAAGGCGACCACAAAGATCAAACCGTAGCCGGTTGCAAGATGGTTGAACCCCAAGCCGCAAACCAAGAGACGGAGGCCAAGCCGTAGTAGATCTTAAACATCCGATCTAGAAATCTTCAGTGTTTGTGGACAAACCACACCGTCGTCAATACAGACCGGCGCTTTCAACTTCAAAGAAACCACATCTCACAAACGATCTGATTTAGTTACGATCAAAACCTCCTCTGAAAACAACTTCCTCCAATCTGAACCCAACCGACACAAAACAAAGAAAAAGGCTAAAGGAAAAACACAAATGATTAGGACCGGAAAGGAGCCGCCGCACACCGGTCACCGGATCTTAGATGAACGAAGAAGAATAGAGAAGGCGGAGAGAAATATATCACATTCATAAATCATAATTGAAGTATAGTATATTGGGATTTCTTCCTTTATAATGACATATATATATATATATATATATAAAGTTGAATTTGCTCCCTTTTTATGCTGCTACATCATCTTCTCATAGTCTAAAATAATGATATATCATCACTCACTTATTCTCCATTACATCTATAATCTCTCCCAAAACTATCACCTACTCATTTGGACTTCCCCAATTTTAATCATCCAACAATTCATAAATCATAAGGACCCAATGATGGCCCAATAATTTATTTAAAACAGACTACATGTTTTTGATCCAAAATGCCAAGAGTGATGATTTTATGATAAATAGATTATAGATCATTATTTAAATGATACAAGTATTGTATAACTAAAACTATATATGAGATTTGGTATACATGAATATAATAACCGATCCAGATCCGGTTTCAACAAATCCTAAAAGTAACTTCCGAACCCGAGTTTTTATTATTCGCAAATATCCACGAACCGTTAAACAAAGAAATAAAATATTACAAAATTATAAATTTTAGATATATCACAACATTAAGTCATAAAATCAAACTAAATAAAAAATATCGGATCCACTTAGTCTCATTTTATGATTTTATTTGGAGATAAAACAAAATTAATTGGTTTTTCGTCACTTCTTAGTTGGACAATATAATAACAGTAGAATTTAGTGTTTATAAATTATAGATTAAAATTTTTCTAAATCAAATCCAACAAATGTTGTGATATATAATTTTAAACAATCAATAAATATTAGTTTTAGAAGAATTTTAAAATCAATTGCTTAAAATATTTATAATTAGAAAAAAACAAAAATTATTAAGTAATCGTTAGTTTGGAAAAACTTTCGGAATCCGGGATAAATAAAACAATGCATTTTGATTGTTAGTTATTGGTGTTGGGGCTTGGGGGTGACGATTCGTTCAACAAATGAATACTCGTAGGAGCTTCCAGAAGCTAGCTCATACGGCAACTCCGAGTTCTTTGATGGGTATGCAATAATGCATATTATGAGAGGCAAAATATGGTATCCTAAAATGATAACTAGGGCTGTCAAAATGGGCTGTCCACGTCCATTTGGACCAGTCCAATATTGACCATTTTGATTGCAGACAAATAGTCCGCCCGAAAATTTACCAACACTCAAATCAAAAAGGAAACATCGAAACTGCTCAGGAAATGGGAAACATGAGGAAGATAGTGAACGTTAGGTTTAAATCGGGCCAAAATGTGGTATGTGGTTCAATTTGTTGCATTCATGAGAGAGAGAGAGAGAGATAGAGAGAGAGAGAGAGATAGAGAGAGAGAGAGAGAGAGAGAGAGAGAGAGAGAGAGAGAGAGAGAGAGAGAGAGAGAGAGAGAGAGAGAGAGAGAGAGAGAGAGAGAGAGAGAGCATCTGAGAAACATGTTAGACGCTTCTGGAATGAGACTAATGTCAGTTGAATGGACATCTGATCCATATTTGAGAAGAATGAAATATATGTATATATTATTCTCTAATATGGGTTTGGAATCCTTAAAGCAGTATTCTCCTTCTCCATTTGTGAAATATTAAACGTTTTCATTGATCTAGATATGAGATATGTAGACTGAATTCGGCGGCTGCTTTGATTCGTGCTTAACTATGAATATTAGGTGTCCAAGTGTAGGATGTTTTGGCAGATATGACTTAACGCCGATAACTCGAACAAAGTTAAATAGTTATTATGGTGCGTCTCATCTATAGAATATGATATGTTTAGCGCAACAAAATGGTAATCATGCTTCCCCATCTAAGAATTACATGCTCCTCGCTGTTTGGTTCAATTTATTTAGTTACGATATACTAAATTATTATTAAAAAGAAAATTGGCGAATTACTAAATTTTATAAAAAGTTTAACTATAACCAAAATATTTTCTAACTACATCAATAAACAACAATATAAAATCGCGAAACGCGGTTAACCAACTAGTATGCGCAGTTAACCAACTAATATATATATATATATATATATATATATATTGAAATCCACATTCACTCCTCACTACTCACTCCTCACTCCTCACTCCTCACTCCTCACTCAGAATCATACCTGTAAGAAATAATAATAATATAAACCATAACCAAATTCAAGTCAAACAAAACCAAACCGAACTAAACCATATCTCATATATAGATATATGGACCATAATCGGTCACCGGCGTATCTCGACCAGCTAGATGACTGTCCCATCTAATTTATGAGAATATCACATGGCGGATTAGCCAAATACACTAAATGTCTTAAGCATTTTTGCGAATTTTCTCTGGTTATTGTTATTGTTAGAAGGTGAATAAAGCTAGCAAGCAATGCCTAAAAGAATGAATCCAACACGTGTTTTTTTGTCGACCAAGTACAAAAGAAATGACAACATTTTGGAAAACTTGAATGAAGAAATTAAGAGAAAAACAACCAAAAATGCTTGTTACTAGCTAGCTTATATTGCAAGTAGTATAAGTGGGATCGATCCATATGGACTAGTCATCTACGCTACAAATCTAAAGGATTGAAATTTGAACAGAAATAAAGGTTGTCGATTGGTGATTAGTAAGTGTTAGTGGTGAGTTTAGCACTCTCCGGTTTAGCCCGGTTTGAACCGAGACCGGCCCAATTGATCTCGGTTGACGACGGTTCGAATCCAGGAGAGAGACCATGAAACGATTGCCGACCTCCGAACTCGAAAGAAAGGTCCACGAAGGACTTTTTAACCGACCAGTTCGGTAAGAATGCAAGTTCGGTAAGAATGCGAAGGAATACCGAACTCATTGCGAACGGCTCGGAACGACGAGTTTGAACCGAGATCGGTAAATTAATCCCAATCTAACGACGGTTCAAGATCGGTAAAGAAGTTCACAAAGCAACAATCACCGAGCTCGGTGAAAGACAAACTCAAATCCTTATCTCGAACCAAGATCGGCCGAGTTGATCCAATCAACGACGGTTCGAGATCGGTAAAAAAAAAGACATCATGCAATTACCGACCTGCGACATGCCGAGCTCGTAGGTATTAACCCGTCGTAATCAGATCTCACTTCCGGGATTCGCGGAACTTTACGAAAAATACGGAAAAGGAAGATTAATTAGTTTTCTAATCTGGGATTCGCGAAACTTTTCCTGGATTCGGGGAATATGTCGAAGCCGCCGAGGAATCTTATAAATAACGAAGCCCGATTATATTTTGAGAGGGGGGATTTTGGATATACATTTTTAGAGAGAGAAAGTGAGAGCTCGAAATCCGATCTCAGAATATCTTTGTAAACTCCGACGAGTTCGATTTAATAAAAACGAGATCCCGAACGATCTTCCAAATCTTTTTATCTTTGTGTGATTTCTACAATCAACAATTGGCGCTAGAAGGAGGGGGGCTCTCCGACTTTGTGCTTAACGACCGACCTCAGAATTTCTTTCGAAACCACCCGACGATGACATAAACTACTATAACCCCGATACTTGATGGCAGCGGTTCCATGCTCGGCGATAACGGAACCCAAAATACCGAACTCGATAATCTCAACCTAGAAAATCACAACCCGACCAACAACAATGACGATCGCTCACTTATCCCGCCAGGCACTGCTACTACGACCCATGCCCCAGTCGATCAAACCACTCTCATGATGGCCATGGCAACACAGCTTGCCGAACTTGCCAAAAAGAACGATGAACGATTCGATTCTCTGTTCGCAAACCAGACGGAACTTCGAGACCAGCTCGGCGAACTCAGACTGAATCCGTCACCCTTCCGACCCGAGGAAGTAACACCCCCTTTTCGCCGAAACCTTATCACTGAGCTAAATCGAAACCAAAGCACAACATCTCGATTTCCCACTTTAAGGTCCGCCAATAGTCAGGGGACACATATCACCGATCAGGCATCTCTGGATCAAGAGTTCGAGAACATCAGAGCTCAACTTCAAGACATGAAATCCAAATTCCATCAAGCTACCAGTTCGGCACCCGAGATTGACCGCGTAATTCAAGAGACCCAAAAAACACCGTTCACGCATCAGATCGTCAACACACCAGTCCGACGATTGGAAAAGATCAAATTCACGCCGTACGATGGGCACACCGACCCTCGTCACTTCATGACCTCGTTCGGCATCATGATGAACTGTTTTCGATTTGACACCAAGGAGGAAAAAGATGCCGCCACTTGCCAACTCTTTGTGGAGAACCTCAGCGGAACCACGCTCGACTGGTTCTCACAGCTAGATGCGCACTCGGTAGACAATTATACCGAACTGTCTACCAAGTTTCTCAAGCGCTTCATAATGTTCATCAAGCAAAAAACTCGGAACGCCGACCTATGGGCCCTCGAGCAGAAAAGCGATGAACCGTTGTGTGATTTCATGAACCGATTTAAAGCAATAGTGTCTAACTGCACCATCGACGACGAAGCCGCGATCGAAGCCCTCTACAAGGCGACCTGGTATAAATCCGATTTTCACAAGGAAATCAAACGCAACTGGCCGAACACTCTGGAGGACATCTTACACAAATCGCACGCCTACATCCTCGAACAAGAAGAGACAGCCGCGAAGGATAAGCAGTACGCCTTTTCAAAGCAGGTCGCACCCAGAGACAAGCCAAAAGAGGAGTACCGCGAGAACCGACCTCACTACGAAAGACGAACTACGACCCAACAAGTCAGTACTATTCAACCTCAACAACATTGGAATACATGGGTCCGACCCGAACTACCAAACGAGCCGACTTCAAGCGAAGAACCGTTCTACCAATTTCACAACAGAGAGGGTCACAGCACTGGAGAATGCCGACACCTCAAAGATTTCCTCTTGTTGAAGTACAAAAAGGGCGAAGTCCCGATCGAGGCCGCATTCCGGCCTGGTAACAGATTTTGCCGTAATGAAAATAATGGAGGTCGTCGGCCGAACGCCTCCGGAAGTTCGGGACAAAGAATTAACACGGAGCAACCAAAATGAGATCGTGAGGACCAACCCGAAAATCAGAACATCCCGCAAGTTTGGAAGGGCATTAACATGATTATGGGAGCACTCGAATCCTGCAACTATTCAGTTTGGGCGATCAAAGAGCATAGCAGAGAAGTAATTGCGGCACGGCGGCAAAACCGAGTTGTAGCAGGCGGGATATCGATCACCTTCTCCGAGGCCGATACGGAAGGACTCCACATGCCACATAATGACCCTCTAGTCGTCAACCTGCTTATCAGAGACGTTGCTGCCGGAAGAGTCCTCATCGACACCGGCAGCTCGGTAAACGTGATATTCATACAAACACTGAGAGACATGGATTTTCCGGACTCCGACATTAAAGAAAACATTGAACCTCTCACTGGATTCACAGGCGAACAGACCATGACCGCGGGGACCGTTAAAATACCGATCTACGTCACTTGTAAGAGTGGTCTAATTTTTGGTCCTAGACAGGCCGGCAATCTACAACGTCATCCTCGGGACTCCTTGGATACACACAATGAAGTCCGTTGTCTCAACCTACCACCAATGTTTAAAATTCCCAACGCCATCCGGAGTCTTCACCCTCAAAGGCGATCAAATAATGTCCCGCACATGCTATATCAACGAATGCAAACTTAGGACAGCAGCCCGAACTTGCGTCACCGACACTAACAAACCTTCGGCGGATCCATTAGATCGAACGATGGGCCCTGCTTTACCCCGGCGCGAGACAATTATCCAGGTCAACATTGACGAGCTCAATCCGGAAAGATGTGTCGGTATTGGAGCCGAACTGGATGAAGAATTCAAAAGTGATATGCTCCGTTTCCTCAAAAGAAACGTCTCAACATTCGCCTGGACAATTGCCGATATGACTGGGATTAACCCAAAAATCGCTCGTCATAGACACTACCTTCAAACCTATCAAGCAGAAAAGACGTAAGCTCGGCCCGGAAAAGGCGCAGGCCGTCAACGACGAAGTCGAACGTTTACTCGCAGCAGGTTTAATCACCGCGGCCAGATATCCGGACTGGTAAGCTAATCCGGTCGTCGTAAAAAAGAAGAACGGAAAATGGAGAATTTGTGTTGATTTCACCGATCTCAACAAAGCCTGCCCAAAAGACAGCTTCCCGATTCCTCATATCGATAGATTGGTGGAATCCACGGCCGGAAACGAACTTTTATCCTTTATGGATGCCTTTTCAGGATACAACCAGATACTCATGCACCCCGACGATCGAGAGAAGACATCGTTCATCACGGATCGAGGCATCTATTGTTATAAAATCATGCCGTTCGGACTAAAGAATGCCGGAGCAACATACCAACGACTCGTCAATCGTATGTTCGCAAGTCAGCTCGGTAAAACTATGGAGGTATACATCGATGACATGCTCGTCAAGTCCCTTGTCGCTAAAGATCATATCGGCCATCTCAACACGTGTTTCGATATACTCAACGAGTACGGTATGAAACTTAACCCGAACAAGTGTACGTTCGGGGTAACCTCCGGAGAGTTCCTTGGCTATATCGTGACTCAGAGGGGAATCGAGGCTAACCCCAAGCAGATCTCGGCGATCATTGACCTGCCATCCCCAACAACTAAACGAGAAGTTCAGCGGTTGACTGGCCGTATCGCCGCGCTTAACCGATTCATCTCTCGATCAACAGACAAATGCCTACCTTTCTATCAAATACTCCGTCGCAACAAACATCTCGAATGGGACGACAAGTGCGAAGACGCATTCACACAGCTTAAGAAGTACATGTCGACCCCCCGATCCTAGCCAAACCTGAGGACGGAGAAACTCTTTACCTTTATATCGCGATTTCCACCTCGGCTGTCAGCGGGGTGCTAGTTCGGGAAGACCGAGGCGAGCAGAAGCCTATTTTCTACATTAGCAAGTCATTAGGCGAGGCCGAGGCTCGATACCCCATGCTTGAAAAGCTCGCCCTTGCCGTGGTAACCGCAGCTCGGAAGCTTCGTCCGTACTTCCAATCACATTCAATCACTGTCCTCACCGACCAACCCCTGCAAACTATTCTACACAGTCCGAGTCAGTCCGGCAGACTCGCCAAGTGGGCAATCGAACTAAGCGAGTACGATATTGATTACAAAAATCGGACGACTATCAAATCCCAAGTACTCGCCGATTTCCTCATCGAACTGCCGCAAGAGTTTATCAATACCGACATCATAACCACCGAGCAATGGATCTTACACGTCGATGGATCATCATCCCATCGTGGGTCAGGAGCATGCATCCGCCTACTGTCGCCAACTGGAGAAATCTTGGAACAATTGTTCCGGCTGGAATTTAATGCATCGAACAACGTAGCCGAGTACGAAGCACTAATCGCCGGACTACGACTGGCTAAGGCCATCAGAGCGCCTCGAGTACATGCGTACTGCGACTCTCAGCTCGTCGCAAGCCAATTTAGCGGAGAGTACGATGCGAAAAACGAGTGAATGGATTCATACCTCAAACTCGTAAAGGAGCTCGCCGCCGACTTCAAGTCCTTCAACCTTACTAAAATTCCACGAGGAGAGAACGCACCTGCCAACGCACTTGCCGCCCTTGCATCCAGCTCGGACCCTCATTTGAAGCGAACAATCCCGGTCGAAAGCATTCCAAAACCGAGTATCGAGAAACAAGAGGCATGCCTAGTAACAACGCGCGTACGCAATTACGACGAACAACCGGTTGAAAAACTCAAAACGAGAAAGGCTAGAAAAGCACCATCCCGGCAGACCGACCTGGATGCTGCTCCCGAACTAGATTTAACGCGAAATCCCGATCTACGGGATAACTCCGACGATGGAAACGAAGTCGAATCTGAGGGACTTCACGTTCTGATTGACATTGAGGCCGATGAAGACGAGGAACCCAAAGATTGGACCACCGAACTCAAAATGTACATCTGCGACGGATTGGTGCCAACGGACAGGTGGGCAGCTCGGCGACTTAAGATGAGAGCAGCCTCGTACATCGTCCTCGATGGGGAATTATTCCGATGGAGCGCCGTGGGAGTCATGCTGGTATGCGTATCTAGCAACGACACTGACGAAGTCATGAGGAAGGTACACGAAGGATCAGGGGGAAATCATTCCGGAGGGCACTCCTTGGCTCTGAAAATAAAAAAGGCCAGTTACTATTGGCCGACCATGTTGAAAGACTGTGAGAAGTTCGTCGCTAAATGCGACAAATGCCAACGAAACGGTCTGATGATCAATCTACCAACCGAACTGTTAGCAACGTCAACAGCACCCTATCCCTTTATGCGATGGGCAATGGACATCATCGGTCCCCTACGGCGTTCAACAACACAAAAGCAGTTCATCCTCGTTATGACCGATTACTTCACCAAATGGGTTGAGGCCGAATCGTACGCCGAGATACAAGCCCTTGATGTTCAGAAATTCGTTTGGAAATACATCATATGCCGACATGGAGTGCCATATGAGATCATCACCGATAATGGGGCACAATTCATTTCGACGTTGTTCGGAGATTTCTGTGCAAAGTGGAAAATCCGGCTAAGCTTCTCAACACCGAGATACCCACAAGGCAACGGCCAGGCTGAAGCGACTAACAAAACCGTGATCGACGGACTCAAGAAGAGATTGGATGCGAAGAAGGGACAATGGTCCGACGAACTAGACGGAGTCCTCTGGTCACATCGAACTACACCTCGGCGATCTACTGGCCAATCTCCATTTTTCTTAGCATACGGTACGGAGGCCTTATGTCCGGCAGAGATCAATATCCCGACCATACGCCGAACAATGCTAACACAAAATCCCGGCCTCCACGAAAAAATGATGCTCGACAACCTTGACGGACTCGAGGAACTGCGCGGACAAGCGTTACTCCGAATACAGAACTATCAAAACTTAGCGGTGCGCTATTACAACAAGAAAGTCCGAGGTCGACATTTTGAGGACGGTGACCTTGTCCTACGAAAAGTTTTCCAAGGGACCGAAGAGAAAAACGCTGGCAAGCTCGACACTCATTGGGAAGGACCATATCAGATAATGCGGATCGTCAAACCCGGCGTCTACGAACTTATGAAGATGGACGGAACCCCGATCCTGAGATCGTGGAACTCAATAAACCTCAAGCGCTATTATTACTAAGTCGTCTCCCATTCCGATGTAACATGAACTACGAATGGCTTGATCCCTCTCTCACGGGGGTACGTAGGCAACCCACCACGGGTACAGCTGTGACTTTAATAAAATTTTATTTCCAAAGAATCTAAAAAGCCGAACTTAAAAGTTCGCATCGCCAACAAAGCCGAACTTAAAAGCTTCATCGCCAACAAAGCCGAACTCGAAAAGTTTGCATATTCAAAAAGCCGAACTTAAAAGTTCGCATCGCCAACAAAGCCGAACTTAAAAGTTCGCATCGCCAACAAAGCCGAACTTAAAAGTTCGCATCGCCAACAAAGCCGAACTCAAAAAGTTCGCATCTTCAAAAAGCCGAACTTAAAAGTTTGCATAGCCAGCAAAGCCGAACTTAAAAGTTTGCATCGCCAACAAAGCCGAACTTAAAAGTTCGCACCTCCCACAAAAGCCGAACTTAAAAGTTCGCATCTTCAGCATAAGCCGAACTTCTTAGTTTGCACTACAGTCAGAAACGACTAATAAATGTAAGCCGAACTACCTAGTTCGCACTTAAACCATCGCGGTTTTCGACATCGACGCCCTGGCCAGGAGATCGGTATAAATGAATAAGCCGAGCTTTGTCTCGCACGCATCCTCATGGTGCTATGGATAACACACTTTCCATGTTAAGCCGGGACCAGTCCCGCACTATATCCGCTCTCAGATCATCCGAGCTAAATAAGCCGAGTCAATCTCGCACACTCCGATTCGATCTGAGAAAACCTGGAGTATCTTAAGACGAGCTACCAATGTACTCTTATGCTAAGCTCCCAGGTAAATGCGCACGTTTCCTCTCGCAAAATTAAGCCGATTTCTCAACAATCGCAAAATTAATAAGCCGATTTCTCAACAATCGCAAAATTAATAAGCCGATTTCACTACAATCGCAAACTAGTAAGCCAATCTACTAATGATCGCCGATCTCGAATTGATCGTAGAATCGAGTTCATCCTCTATACCCCGGCTAAGACCGTATCTATTTACGGCCCCATTTTGGTGTATGATGAACCCGAGAGGATCGTATCATTTTACGACCTCACAAAAGCCGAACTCGATTGCGTAGATACGAAAAAGATAATACCAAGATCAAAGTCAAAAGTTGAAACAATACGACTAAGTATAAAACCGAGATCGAAATCAAAACAGTGAAACAATACGGGAAAGAGTTTACAAAAGAAAAGCCGAGTCGGGCTAACTATTACATAAAAAGCTGCCTCGGGCATAAAGAAGAGTTTATCGAACTAGTAGAAGCGAATACAAAAATATCAGACATTTTGATCTCTTATCTCACTTGTTCGGTTGCCCGAGATCGCGGGCAGATTCGAACCAAACTTATCAAGACCCGGAGGGACTTCTACCCCAATCGGCTAGGAGATTTCCGGATAAACAGGCTTGATGAACGGTGATACAACGAGATCCTCCTTGGTGAGTTCGCAACACGCGATGGCTTCGTATTATGCCGACTTTGCAGCCTTAAGCCTCTTCAGCTTTTCAATACGGGCCGGCGGTATAACGATGCCGTCCTTCCTCTCAAGGGCATCGCAGAAGTTGAGAACTCCATGGAGTTGGTTGATGCCAAGGAACGGTGCCTTCCGCTGATCAATTGCAGCAAGATGATCTTTCACCTTTTGGAGACGAGCTTGACACTTCTCGGTCACCTCCTTTCTCTTCTCGATCTCCCTTGCACGAGTCCCCCTTAGACGAATCATCTCGTTCTTCAACTCCTGGACGACCGCGTCCCTGTCTGCCTTTAGCTCGGCGTACGCCTTCCTCGAGACGAATAGCTCCTTTTTAAGTTCGGCAACTGCGAGGTCGACGGCTTCCGATCTCGCCTGCTCAGCAAGCAGCTCTTTCTGCAAATCCTTGACAGCATCTCCGACCTCGATAGCCTCTCGACGTGCTACACCGAGCTCATGATCGTATGTTCCAACGAGCTCGTTCGTCTGAGCAACCATCTACAAAGGAAATAAAAGAACGCTGTCATGCACCGAGCCTTAAAAAAAAAAAAAAAAAAATTTGTCGAAAGTTCACTTACGTCGGCAGTAGTACGAGCTAACTTCTTATAAGCTTCTGATTGGAAGAGATCTTTGGTTGGAGGCAGCTCTTGGGTACCAAAAGCCAATTGCCGATACAGATCGGCGCACGCTCCCGCATCATTAATGACGGGCTCGTCCTTGTCATAATCGAACTTGACAGAGTGGGCCGATGGTCCGGCAGTTCGTTGTCTTTTCGAAACAGCGGACCGGTCTGATTGATTTTCTTCAGCGACCTTAGTACGCACTGTCAGAATATTATCGCCCGCCTGGGGGGAGCTCGGTCCTTTGGCTGCTCGCTTTGCCGACCTCCTTGACGAACTTCTTTTCTTTTTCTTCGGCCCTTCGGCCTCTAGCTCGGTTCCAAGATTCGCATCCCCTTCAGTAGGGACTGCCCCTTCAGAAGGAACCTGCCCCTGCTCGACAACCGGCTCGTTCTGATTGGGAGAGACCTCGGCAAGGTCCTTGTCATCCTCCATATCGTAATCAAAGTTGGGAATATTATCGATCTTCATCTTCCTCTTCCTTCCGAATGGATGAGCTAAAGCAAAAGTAGTTCGGGAATTAGGGAAAAGACGATATCAAATAAAATAAAAGCAATTGCCGAGACGAACCTCTGAGAACTCGTTTAGATTTCAAGTCAAGTTTCTTCTGGTATGCTTCTAGCCAACGAATTTTCTCAGCCGCACTCAGCCTCTTCTCGTGCCCGGAAGTAAAACCAGGGATCGTTGTGAGGATGCTCGGAGTATGACGAGCTGAAAAGACAAGATTGAAAATAGTTAGATAAGATAAATTGAAAAACGTCTAAGCAAAGACCGATATCTACCAATGGGGATCCTCCACTGAGTCCGATAATTGCCATCAGGCCGTTCTGCAGAAAGGTCGTCAACCGAAAGATAAAAGTAACAGTTATTCCAACTGTTAACCTTGCTCGGCTTATTTCCCGTGACAAGGTCGTACTCCGGTTTTGCATTTGCCGACAAGAACCAAGGTTTCTGTTTTGCGATGTTCACACGGAATAACCTCTCAAACACCCGGACATCATTTGGAATATCTCAATCTTCTCCAAGGATTAGAAGCCCGACGATATTGATAATTGTGGCAGGCTGGAGTTGGGAGACCGCGACATGACGGCGCGCAGAGTGCCTATAAAGAAGCTCGGGCAAAGGGAATTTAAGTCCGCAACTTCTGAAATAGTCCTCATACACGCAGACGAAACCCTCAGGGACGTCCCAAGGTCTCCGGTCCTCATTTGGGATATGAAAGACGATATCGACGGGAACTCCGCATCGCTCCATAGTTTGTTGAACGCTAATGCTGGTTGATCGAGTCGGCCCGACAGTGAGCGGCGTAACAATTCTGCGAACTGATAATGGAACGACCTCATCCGCCGGTCGGACTCCTTCTCCTGCAGCCTCGGCAAGCTTGACAGCCAGTTCCCTATCAAGCTAAACTTGTTCGCCCACCTCAATAGGTTGTCTATTTTCGAGATCAGCGGCCAACTGTCCATCAGGCCGAACTTGATCATCCTCGGCAATTTGCTCATCTTCAAAACGAACCTGAGCATCCGTCTCGCGACTCTCTCTGTCCATAAGATGCGGAATTTGAATGAAAACTCGAGAACAACTCGGACCGGCTGGAGGAAAGCGCGAGTTACGCCTGACTAATTCTTGTCTAACCGCACTAAGACCGTCGTCGGATGAATCATCCGGATCCGACGAAGTGACGAACAAATTGAGATCGATGATCGGATTTGGCGAAGAATGAGTTCGGTCGTTAACAGAAGCTGAAGAAGAACTCGAACTCATCTCGATCAAAGAAGGCAAAGTCGGAACAATTTGGCGAAGAACAGTTTGAAGATAGATCGGAAAGTTTGAAGATCTTCAAAGCAGATCGGAAATATCACGGCGGAGCAAGGTCGGAAAATTTCAAAGCAAAAGAATAATCTAGAGAGAATGGAGAGCGCTAGAGAGAGAAAGAGAAAGCGTACCTCTTGTAAGCGAGAATAAAGTAAGAATTCAGAGAACCTGAGCGTATTTATAGAGAGAAACGCAATTATGGCGACTCCTCGATTTCTGCGACGGTTAAAGGAGCCGAATCGTGCGATTCCTTGATTTCCGCAACGGTTATGGAAACCGGACCAACGCGTCTTTTCAAGATTCGCCTAACTCAAAAGATCTTCAATTTGGGAACCGCCGAAATTCGGATCAAGGAAATAGCCGATCTCAATTCTAACCGGACTAAAAATTATTCAGTAACTTCGCCGAACTCAAAAGACTCATTCGCCGAACTAGGGGGGACTAATTGTTGGTGGTGAGTTTAGCAGTCCCCGGTTTAGCCCGGTTTGAACCGAGACCGGCCCAATTGATCCCGGTTGACGATGGGTCGAACCCAGGAGAGAGACCACGAAACGATTGCCGACCTCCAAACTCGAAAGAAAGGTCCACGAAGGACTTTTTAACCGACCAGTTCAGTAAGAATGCGAAGGAATACCGAACTCATTGCGAACGGCTCGGAACGACGAGTTTGAACCGAGATCGGTGAATTAATCCCGATCAACGACGGTTCAAGATCGGTAAAGAAGTTCACAAAGCAACAATCACCGAGCTCGGTGAAGGCCGAACTCAAATCCTTATCTCGAACCAAGATCGGCCGAGTTGATCCAATCAACGACGGTTCGAGATCGGTAAAAAAAAAGACATCATGCAATTACCGACCTGCGACATGCCGAGCTCGTAGGTATTAACCCGTCGTAATCAGATCCCACTTCCGGGATTCGCGGAACTTTACGGAAAATACGGAAAAGGAAGATTAATTAGTTTTCTAATCCGGGATTCGCTAAACTTTTTCTGGATTCAGGGAACATGTCGAAGCCGCCGAGAAATCTTATAAATAAGGAAGCCCGATTATATTTTGAGAGGGGGGATTTTGGATATACATTTTTAGAGAGAGAAAGTGAGAGCTCGAAATCCGATCTCAAAATATCTTTGTAAACTCCGACGAGTTCGATTTAATAAAAACGAGATCCCAAACGATCTTCCAAATCTTTTTATCCTTGTGTGATTTCTACAATCAATAGTTTGTAACGAAAATAAACAAATAAAATAGATTAAAATCAATCAGAAAAAACGTTGTGCATTAGGATATTTGCATAAAATCAAGAATTATAGAAAATCAAATAACTTTGAGTGAATTAATATAAGCATCGTCTAGAACTCGAAACACTAACATAAATCTTTCCACTTGCGTGGTTCCGACTCCTTTGTTTTACAACCTAATAGACTAACTTTTATTTGTTATTAGCTAAAGTTCAACAAACATAAAATCGATCAAGTTTCAATAAGTTCATTAAACCTGTTGAGTATTGGTCTAATCTTAGTCTGAATTAGGGTGGTTTAATCTCGGTTATCGGGACTCAGAGCATTAGCCTTATGGTTGAGCTGGTTTAATGTTCAATTAGATAGGTTAGTGTATTTCTGGTTTAGTCTGGTTTATGTAAGGCCTTAGGTATAAAATGTCAGATAACCGAGGTTGTTAGATTATCTTTTTTTTTTTTTTGTCAAACAGTTGGTGTGCATGTTATTGCGAGCTTCTTTTTTTTTTTTTTTTTTTTTTTTGTCAACAGTCTAAATACCTAGAACGGTTCGGAGATCCAAACTAAACCGGGGGTACCGAGTTTACATAAATAATATCCACTGGGTAGACACGAGTACTCCTTGCTAACTTGTATACCGTTGTGTTGTTTGCGCGTGGAATGAGTGAGATTGAGAAAAAAATAAACACCTCATTACTCTTCACGAATTCCTCCAAGTATAAAGCAAAAGCCGGCCAATCCTCGGGTGTAGACACCATCTTCACCAATTCGGAAAAGTCTGTTGCAAAGGCTATTGCCATCTTCTGGGTTGCAATTAAACAATGCATGGCACAGATGAGTGCTTCCAATTCTGCATATAGGGGGAGAGGCTTCTTCGTAGATTTCTTGCTCCCATTATAGTCATTTCGACGCATTCCTGAAAGCAATGCCAACCTAATCCGGAGAAACTATCGGTCTCCTTCCAAGATCCATCAATATTACACCGCCAGCCTTCGTACATCGGATTATCACATCGGGGTCACTACTCTGTGCCAATTCCCATGTTATTGCTTCAGCTTCCGCAAGCTTCAGTATTTCATGTGGATTTCTGTCCTCATTTGAAAAAACCTTATCATTTCTCGCTTTCCAAATATACCACGCAATCTAAGGAAAACTAGTATCCTGATTATCTATAAGAAGTCTCCAAAATAGATGATCAAAATTAGCAAAAACCGATGACATTGGAAAAACACCCGGAGGCGTTGGTATCTTAAAATGTGCCCATGTTTGTAATGCCGGAGGACATTCAAAAAGGACATGATTGATCGTTTCATTTTCCGATCCACACCGTGCACATTGTGTATCACAGTCGATTCCTCTACTTCGCAAATTGGTTGAGACCGCAAGACATCCCGATATAGCCTGCCAAATAAAATGTCGTAATTTCGGAGAACACTTCAGCTTCCATTTATGAGCCTGTAAATTCGTCACATCCGGACCATATGAACTATTGGAACCGGTATTTGGGCCTGAATGTTCAATTTGATAACCCGACTTAACCGTATACCTTCCCGATTTTGTGTAGTGCCATCCAAGAGTGTCTAGTTTGTAGGTGCTACTTATAGGTAGACCCCGAATAAACGTCACATCTACCGAATCAATTATGGTGTTCAACAACCCCATATTCCACGTCTGTGTCACTGGGTCAATCAGATGATTGACCATTAGATTCGGGTAATAATTATACCCCTTACATGTTGCTGACCTCGGCTGAGAAGATGGTATCCACGGATCGTTCCATATTGAGATAGAACAGCCTGATTCAACTCTTTTAATTAGCCCTTTGTTGACCAGAGGTCTAGCTGAAATAATGCTCCTCCATCCGTCCGATGGGGAGTAAGATCGTATAGGGTCTAAAGGGTCTGTGTTCCGAAAATATCGACCCTTGAAAACTCGCGTAAACAAAGAATCCGGTTTATCCATTAATCTCCATAATTGTTTGGCCAATAATGCTGTGTTAAAATCCTCGACTGCCCGAAAACCCATACCCCCCTCTGATTTACTTCGACATAATTTATTCCATGCTATCCAGTGCATTCCTTTGTGTTCTCCATTTGAACTCCACCAGAACCGGGCCGCCGCACTAGTTAGTTTTGCGGTTATGGATTTGGGTAATCGAAAGCACGACATAACAAATGTTGGCATTGCTGATACCACTGATTTAATTAAAACCTCCTTACCCCCTTTGGATAAAAACCTTGATTTCCATCCATTAATTCGATTATGTTGTCTCTCTGCGACAAAATTAAAGATCTTACTTTTGGCTCCTCCGAGACTTTTCGGGAGGCCTATATATGAACCCATGCCACCGATGCTAGAAATTCCTAGTATATGTTTAACCTCATTTTGGACCGTTTCATTTACCGTGTGACCGAATTGTAAAGAAGATTTACCAAAATTGATTTGCTGCCCAGACATTGACCCGTACTGTTGAAGTATATGTAAAATAGTTTCACATTCCTGTTTGGTAGCCTTACAGAAGAATAGACAATCATCCGCGAAGAGTAGATGTGATACTAATTGGTGGTGGTAGATTTAGCACCCCACCCTAGCCCAATACAAATCAAGGTCGGCCCATCAAAATCGGCCCATGAAGAATGAAGCCCATCTGCGCTGACGTCAACAGTGACATCACGTCCCACTTGCCCACTTGTCCGGTTTTCCCAATACTTTACCTGGATTTGGGGAAAAAGGAATCTTGATGGCTGCTGGAAGAAACCTTATAAATAAGGTCTGAGAGAAACAAAAGGGGGACTTTTGAAAAAGGAGGAATTCTAAAAAAGGAGGAATTCTAGAGAGAGAATCCGAGATCACCAACCTTAACCCGCCGACAACGATATACCAAGCACAACTTGTGCATGCCGAACACGAGAACGACCATGGGAGGTACTTGTGATGACTTTCATGACAAGTAACATAATACAACGTGCATGGCGTTATCACATCTCTTCGAACGTGACCACCTCACATCACGAAAAGGAGACGGCAAACAAACAGAGCACAACATACCGAAGATGATGATCATGACAATTATGGCCGAGCTCGTGGAGAGACGAACTGAGCTCACGAAGGAGAAGACGCGCGTGATGACGACCAATGAGCTCATGACGAGCAAAGAGAACTTGACGAGCTCATGAAGAGCAAAGAGAACTTGACGAGCTCACCTAGAAAACGATCTTATGACGAGTAACGACATCACGACCAGAAGGATCACCGACGTGCATAAAAATCACGACGAGAACGAGTAAGACGAGGCCGACCATGGCAACGCCGAAGAACACTCACGAACAATGAGCTCATGATGAGTTCATGACGAACAACGAGCTCGTGATGAGGAAAGACAACGATAACGACCACGGGATGACTACCAAGAGAGACACGACCGCGACTCACGATCACGAGCTCACTCGTAACGACGACGACGATAAAGAGACCCGACATCTCAACTAATAACCACGCGAGAACAAGCTCACCAAATATCATGACGCGAACAATAAACAAAAGGGGGTGAGTGACTTGCAAGACAAGCAATATGCATGGACACAACTCACCACCATAATCACGTACCGAACTCTAACGAAAGGGGACGACCTCATTCCGCCATGAAAACCGAACATGACAATTAGCCAAGGACAATACCGAATACGAGGAGAGACACCGAGCATGAGGAGGAATATGCCGAACTCAACAAACTTGAACATGCCGAACAAGTCAACCATCGAATGAGTTCGGCAACGAGTGACGACCATGGCAAAGAAGATAATCTCATAATCATAACAATAGACCAAGACGTTCACCACCGAACTCAACACATCGAAGATCTCAATCAACAATTAACAAACCAAGCTCAAGATCACGTCGAAGAGATCACGAGTTCATCGAGATGAACCACGATCACGGCAAAGAACATGCCGAGCATGGAGAAGTGCCGAACATGACGAAAGGAGGAGATATGCCGAACTGCCGAACATGAGATCACACCGCGGAACACGCCGAGCTCGTCGAGGCACACTTATCAAACCCGACGATCTCAAACTCAGCGTGACGAACTCACCAAGAAACCTCACGAGCTCGCTTGCCGGCCACAAAGTACACCCACCACCGAACTTACATGATGTGCCGAACTCACCAATCATGAACATTCCAAACACGCCGTCCACCGAACATGAAACATGCATGACGAGTAACTTGCATGCAAAGCGACATGCATGCATGTCCATAAGAGCAAGCGACGAACTCATCAAAGACGATCACTATCTTTGTAGCTCGGCATCAAGCCCGGTTGACGAACTCGGCAACCCGCCGAACTCTATCGTGTAACCGTGTGAACTACGACCAGGCTTGATCCCCATCATGGGGTACGTAGGCAGCCCTTCGGGGTGCAGCTATAAAATCAATTCTTCTTCTCCACCATCTTAGCTCATCGTCGTCGAGACTAGGCCGACCTTCACATCGATCTTACATCGAACCTTGATGGTCGGACGACCGACCCGGTTCACCGGCCATCTCGGCTTATTCTTGTGTGATTATCGGGTTGTGCTAAACCCGGTATCAACACTAATGGGCTTGCTCTCGCTTTAACCCCGTAAGTAATTTCTCTCTTTCTGCCTTCCGGATATTTGCTATTAATACCTCCGTACATAGTATGAATAGATAAGGTGACAAATGGTCCCCTTGACGAAGCCCTCTTTTTGGAATTATATGTCCTTTGGGTTGACCATTAATAAGAACTTTGTACTCTACTGATGTAATACAACACATCATCCATGTAATCCATTTGTCTGAGAACCCGAACTTCCTCAAAATATGTTCAATAAAAGACTATTCCACCCGATCATATGCTTTGCTCATATCCGTTTTTATCGCCATAAATTTACCTTTACATGACTTATTAGTTCGTAGACCATGAAACATCTCTTGAGCAATCAGAATATTATCTGAAATTAATCTACCTGACACAAAGGCTGACTGAGTCTCCGAAATAAGGTTCGGTAGCAATTGCTTTAACCTTTGACATAAAACCTTTGAAATGATTTTATATCGCACATTACAGAGACTTATGGGCCTTAAATCCGTCATTCGGCTCGGTCTTTCCGTCTTCGGGATTAGACAAATATTTGTCGTATTCAGCTGTTGGTAAAAAACACCAGTCTCTAGGAAACCGTTTACCAATCCTACTATATATGCCTTCACTATTTGCCAAGACCGTTGAAAAAATAGTGCTGTCATTATGTCAGGGCCCGGGGTTTTTTCTGGGTGCATCATAAAAAGTGCCTAACGTACTTCCTCTTCGGTAGCCCTTGCCGTAAGGGCCTCATTGTTCTGCTCCGAAACTATAGACTGAATTTCGCCCAGAGCCTCCTCAAATTTCGTCGGAGAGGTAAAGGTAAATAAATCGTCAAAGTAATTTACCGCCACTTGTTCCACCTCTTTTTTTGATATCTCCCGTCGACAATTCCTAATTTTTTGGACAAATGATAGCATGTTTCCCCCTGGATTAATCTCCCAACCCTTGGCAATCGAGTCCATTAGACCGTCTTGCCCAATTCAACGTTTATCAAACCGAAATTGAGCTCGTTTCCGGGGGATTTTGTCCTCGATTGTGGCAACAATTGGTCTATGATCTGACCAAATCATTGCCAGATATTCGACATATGAATGTGAGAAAATTCCATGCCATTCTCCATTAGCCAAAGCTCGATCTAGCCGACAACGAACAGTCTTCTTGTTTCGTTTTCGTTTCCAAGACATGGTGTTTCCTAAGCATGAAAATTCCAAAAAACCACATGTTTGTATCATGAGATTAAAGGAGATGAAGGTTGATGCATGTCTTAAGTTTCCTCCTTGTTTCTCATTATTACCGGTTATTTCATTTAAATCACCAATTATAAACCACATGTCCAAACGGGATAAACTTGTTCATGTTAATCGTTCCCATATCTGATCCCGCATTTTTGGTATCGGATCACCATAAATAAACGATAAATAGACTTTTTTCCTTGAATAATCGCTTCAACATCAATTATTCGATTATTTGAAAAAATTACATTAACATGATAAGAATTATCATAAAATAAGGCAAGTCCACCACTCGCACCGCACGGTTCAACCGTGTACAGTTTATCATAACCAAAATGAAGTTGAAACTTTTGCACAAATGAAACATCTTGCTTGGTTTCTGAAAGAAACAAAAACTTTGGTCTATGCTTCTTCCAAACCTCCTGGAGGTAACTAATTGTATACCGGCTACCGAGTCCCTGACAATTCCAACTCAAAATCCGCATTAATTAAACGTGTTTACAGACCCCGAACCACTCGTCGGGTTAAAGCGCCCTTTATGTTACCAAATTGGGCATTTGCACCGTTACGGGCAAGTTCTTCCTCCGTCACCAGCTTTATGGGATTTACTTTTGCTCGAGCTCGTATTTTTGTCTCTGTTTTGCCGTAGATAAAACATAAAAAATACTTTTCTGATAGAATGTAGACCTTAAAATTATTATTAAAAATAAAGTTGGTGCATCCGAGAACGTTATTGCGAGCTTCTCTGCATCCGAGAACTCGATTCCTTCATTGCTAGTGAATTTGTTGGACTGAGTCTGGCCCTAGAGACGTAGCTTACCACATCGGTAGTGAACTTTGGGTTACCAAAATTTTGTGCATTCTTTCACTTCTGTTCTTTACATTCTTTCGGTTAAACTTCGTAGAAACAGATAGAGAGATTCGTGTGAGATCAATTACGAGTGTATCAGAGCTCCATGCCGGGCTCTTATGTCGACGACGATGACTTAACCCGAGGTGGTGCGTTTCGACGGCACCAGAGACTTCTCGATGTGGACTACACGTATGATGGCTCATTTCGGTGTTGCAGGATTGAAGGGAGTGGTGCTCAATGACAATTTTGAGATCACAGTTCCGGTGACGAAGTCGGAGTCAAAGAAGCTTCCGATGGTGAGATTGTGACTGAAACAGTTCAAGAAACTCAGGTAATCGTCGATCTTGTGAAACTCGAGAAAGATGAAAGAGAAAATGATATGATCATAGTTAATATCGTGGATCAAGTTATAAGAAAGATTAAACACTGTACCACTGCTGCGTCGATGTGGTCTTTGCTAGAAAAGTTGTATATGTCTAAGTCTTTGCCGAATCGAATCTTTGTCAGTCTCAGTTCTACACGTTTAAATGTGATGGAGCAAGATCGATTGATGTCAATGTTGATGATTTCCTCGAGACTTTTGCCGAGATGAATAACCTAGATGTGAATGTCAGTGACGAAATCCAGGCTATCGTCTTCTTGAATTCGCTTCCAAGTGCTCATGATCAACTTCAGCATACTTTGAAATATGGAAAGGAATCCATATCCTTAGAAGAGGTTATCTCAGCCGCAAGGTCTAAGAAAAGGGAACTCCCAAAAAATGGTAAGGCAAATACAAGATCAACTACATCACTCTACAAAAATGATATGGAAAGACAGTAGAAAAGAGACTCATGGGGTTCACGTGGTGGAAGAAACAGAAGCAAGTCTAAGAATGGAAGGAAGGTTACATGTTGGTACTGTAAGAAAGAAGGACTGCTTTGCAAGGAAGAAGAAGATATAGATGGATGGAGATGGTGAAGCAGCTGTTGCCATTGATTAGTTGAAAGAAATGGATGTGTTGAATGTGTCAGTTGATGAATCAGGGACAATTGGTTTATAGATTCTGGGTGCACACATCACATGACTTCAAGAAGAGATTGGTTTGTGGACTTCGAAGAAAAGACATCAAGTAGAATACTACTTGGAGATTTCCACACTGTTCAGACCCAAGGCATTGGAACTATTCGACTAGACACACAATGTGGACCAGTCAAGATAAAGAAGAATGTCAAATATGTTCCAAGCCTGAGAAGAAATCTTATATCTACTAGCACTCTGGACCAGTAGGGTTTGTTCACTCAGATGGAAATGGAAAGATCATCTTTCACAAGAACAACAAGCTAGCATTAAAGGGAACCTTGAAGAATGGTCTCTATATTCTTGATGGAAAAACATTTATAGAATAGCTGTATCAGGCGGAGGGGTCAAGGTCTCAGATGTCTTTTTGGCATAGCAGGTTGGGCCACATGAGTTACAAGAACATGCGGGTTCTGGTCAGAGGTGGAGTTTTGAAGAACAAAAATGTTGGAAAGGAAGAATTTTGCGAGCATTGCATAATGGGGAAGTCAAAGAGAGTAAGTTTTGAAACTGGTAAACATGTGACTAAATCTGTTCTTGACTATGTCTAGGCAGATCTGTGGGGATCTCCAAATGTTCCACCTTCCTTATCATGTAGTAAGTATTTCTTGTCGATAATAGATGACTATTCTCGAAAGGTATGAGTCTGGTTTCTCACTACTAAAGATGAAACCTTCTCTAAATTATGTGACTGGAAAAGTCTTGTTAAAAATCAAGTAGAGAGAAAGGTAAAATGCTTGAGAACTGATAATGGTTTAGAGTGTTGTAATAATGCTTTTGATGAGTTTTGCAGGAAGCATGGCATTGAAAGGTATATAACTTGTACATATACCCCTTAGCAAAATGGAGTTGCCGAGAGGATGAACATAACTATAATGGAGAAAGTCATATGCTTATTAAATGAATCTGGCTTGGAGGAACAGTTCTGGGCTGAAACTGCTGCAACTTTAGTGTATATCATAAACATATCTCCATCAGCAGCAATCAACCTTAAGTCACCATAAGAGGTTTGGATTGGTAAGCTATGTGGTTATAAACATATGAGAAATTTTTGCTTTATTGCTTATGCTTATGCATATCATGGAAAGCTTAAACCAAGGGCAATAAAAGGAGTTTTCATTGGCTATCCGACTGGAACAAAGGGGTATAAAGTTTGGCTCATTGAAGAACAAAAGGTTACGGTTAGCAGAAATGTTAAATTTCATGAAGAACATGTGTACAAAGATCTTCTCAGAGGAAAATATACGATTTCAGCAACAGTAGATGAGGCTAGAAAGAAACTGAGGGAAGTCTATGAAGATGTTTTGGTTCAGGGAGCTTCTCAGGATACAAAGGATTCAAATCAAGGTGGAGTACCTCATGATCTATCTCGAGACAGTGATAATGAAGAAGAAACTTCACCAGAAACCAGTGCTGGAGTCAGGACAAGTCTAATAAATTATCAGCTGGCTAGGGACAGAACAAGAAGAGTTATTGTTCCTCCATTAAGGTATCAAGACTATGACTGCGATGAAGAAGAGATTATGTTTGCCCTGTCAATGGCAGAATTGATGAATATAGAAGAGCCAAAGGATTTTGAAGAAGCTAGGTCAGGTGAAAAATGGTCTATGTGGAATGGTGCAACAAATGAGGAGATGGATTCTCTGATAAAGAATGGGACATGGATATTGGTGGATAAACCTAAAGACAGGAAGATCATTAGTTGCAGATGGTTGTTCAAGGTAAAACCAGGAATAGAAGGTGAGCCAGAAAGGTTCAAGGCACGTTTAGTAGCAATGGGTTTCACACATAGAGAATGATTTGATTATCAAGAGGTTTTTGCTCTTGTGGTGAAGCATGTGTCCATAAGGATGCTACTGTCTTTAGTGGTGAATTTAGATATGGAGTTAGAGCAAATGGATGTGAAGACGACGTTCTTACATGGGAATCTAGAAGATGATATGTATATGTATCAACCAGAAGGTTATGTGGATCCAAAGAAAAAAGAAAAAGTATATGTTTGCTCAAGACATCTCTTTACGGGCTTAAGTAGTCTCCAATGCAGTGGAATAAAAGATTTGATCAGCTCAAGCTTTCAGCAGGAGTGAGCATGATTCATGTGTTTACACTAAAGAAGTATCACATGGGAACTACATATACCTTTTACTATACGTAGATGACATGTTGTTGGCCGCAAAAGACATGTCAGAGATAAAGAAGCTGAAAGAGCATCTGAGTTCAACTTTTGAGATGAAAGACTTAGGTGCTACAAGAAGAATTCTTGGAATGGATATTTTTCAGAGATAGAAACAAGGGTACCCTCAGGTTATCTCAATCAAAATATATGGAAAAGGTTATAGAGAACTTTCAGATGAATGAAGCAAAAAGTTCTCAGACCCCAATTGGTGCTCATTTCAAGCTGTTAACAGTCAAAGATGAAGATGAGAGCATCAACATTGAGGTAACTCCTTATGCCTCAGCTGTAGGTGTTGATTATGAAAATCACACAAATTGAATTTAAACAATAACTTTGATCGGAATTTCGTTTTATTAGATTGAACTCGGCGGAGCTACAAGATTGTTTGATCGGAAAAAAGACTTAAGAACTAAGGAGATAAAAGCTAAGGTCTCAGCTCTCGATCTCTTAGGTCTCGTGGATAATTGTGAATATGGTTGAATGTAGACCAATGATATATCATGGTTTTTACCCCTTTTAGGCCATGATATAGGTCCGTTTTATAGAGTCTTTCTACTATTTTGCAATGTTTTAGAGTCTTTTACAGGTTTTAGCACGTTTGGAGCATAATTGGAGATATTAGAGCTTTCTGGAGCATTTTGGAGCATTTTGGAGCAAAACAGAAGTTCGTGTAGCTGAGTACCGGATTTGAGGCCTCAGTATCGATCAACACTAACTAGTATCGGTCGATACTCACTGAAGCACGAGTCGCGACTTTAAATGAAGATTTGAAGAACTTCCCACCGATGGATTGAGTTCATATTTGGACACAAGATAGATCTTTGGATTAGCTTTCATTTGGAAGTGGTTTGAGGTCATTCCAACGGTGCGATCAAAAGTTATGCCAGTTTTCGTGAAGACAGTCCAGTCTGGTGAGCAGTGACTAGTGTCGGTCGATACTACATTAGTGTCGGTCGATACTAACTACATGAAAACAGGAAACGCGACTTTTTACAAGTCTTGAGAGTTTGCACCTTGGTCCAGAAGTCTTTAATAATTACAAGAAACCCCAAAACGTGTTTTAGCATTATAATTAGGTTTTTCAGCCACTTTTGTTAGAAAAGAAGCAAAGAAACGTTTGAGGAATTTGGTTTTGAGCTCATTGTAGCTGTTGATCGAGTTTGTTTCAAGTTGTGAGAACCAATTGAGCGCGGTTCCACCGAGGTTCTCTATGAAAAGTTGGCACTTTGCAGCATCCTTTTCCTCCTCGGATTGGAATTTGAAGCGATTCATCATAATTCCGAACGAAGTCATGAAGTGGTGAGGATCGGAGTTGCCTTCGTATGGTGTGATCTTGATCTTTTCCAGGCGCTGAATTGGTGTGTTGAGAACCCGTGGTGTGAAAGGATTTTTATGAGTCTCTTGAATCACACAGTCGATCTTGGGTGCTGAGCTAGTGGCCTGGTGGAACTTGGAGTTCATATCCCGAAGTTAGGCTTTGACGCTTTCAAACTCCTGATCCAGAGATGCCTGATCGGTGATGTGTGTCCCGTGATTACCGATGGATCCTAAAGTAGGAGGTTGGACTGTTGCGCTCTGGTTTTGGCCTGGTCTGACAAAAAGGTTTTGGCGAAGAGGGGGTGTCACGTCCTCAGGAGTTTGGTGTTGTCTGAGTTCGCCGAGTTGGTCTCGGAATTCTGTCTGAGTCGCAACTAATGTGTAACGCCCGCGTTCCGGAAGAATTGATTATTGGGGGAAATAATTAATTCGGGTTTGTCGGGGGTAGTATTGATCGATACTAGCCTTGTATCGATCGATACCTGTCGGGGGTAGTATCGATCGATACTGGCCTGTATCGGTCGATACCAGTCGGGGTTTCTTATTGTCTTCTTCCTCTTCTCTTCTTACGGTGGATAAAACCATTCTTTTGGGGAAAAATCAGATTGGTCGTGAGAGAGAGAGGGAGAGAGAGAAAGGGAAAGAAAAGCTTGGTGAAGCTTGGATCTTGCGAGATCAAGAGAGTTTGAGCTTGGAGAGAAGCTTGAAGAAGAGGTTGGAAGAGCGTCGTTTTAGCGTGAGCTAAGGGGGAAGAAAGGGAGGTCTTCTAGAGCTCGATCCATCCTATCTAACGTGAGTTGTGACCAAAGGTTAGCAATTAAGCTTGTGTGGTGCTTGTTTAAGCTTGATTGATGAGTTTGGGGCTTTGTCTTGGCGATTTCTGGGTTTAGATTTCGTGAAGGTTGTGAGTCGCAGGGGAGTATCGATCGATACTAGCCGTGTATCGATCGATACCAGTCCCTTGTCGGTAGGCGCGTGTTGTTTTAGTATCGATCGATACCAAGTGTTGTTTTTAGTATCGATCGATACCAGTCCCTTGTCGGTAGGCTCGTGTTGTTTGAGTATCGATCGATACCAGGGGTGTATCGATCGATACCAGTCGTTGGTTGTGCCTTGAAAGCGTGTTGTGTGTTTACTTTCAGGCGGTTGGTTTAGTTTTTCATGGGATTTTGAATTGCTATTTGTGCTGGAAGTTTTAATTGGTGTTAATTAATTATTCGTGTTGTAAATTGCTAATTGTTGTGCTTGTTGATAGCCTATTGTTGGGAGGATCAATCTCACTCAGCGTTTGGTTAGCCAAATGTTGATGCATCACTTTTGTCGATGCTGGTAAAGATAAGGCGTGATCGTGGAATCGAGGCAGTGAAGAGGGGATGATTAGGACTCGGGGTTTTTGTTGTTATTGTTCTTGTGTTGTTTAAAAAAACAAAAAAAAAGTTGGGTCGTTTCATAATGAGTCAAACCTTTCGTCGTTCTTTTTGACGAGTTCAGCGAGCTGTGCGGCCATAGCCTGCATGAGAGTGAATGGGTCGTCTGGTAGTCCCGCCATTGCCGAGCTAATCACCGAGATCTGAAAGTTTTTTGTTTTTAAGAAAGTCCCCACAGACGGCGCCAATTGTTGATTATGAAAATCACACAAAGGGAATTTAAACAATAACTCTGATCGGAATCTCATTTTATTAGATTGAACTCGGCGGAGTTACAAGATTGTGTGATCGGAAAAAAGACTTAAGAACTAAGGAGATAAAAGCTAAGGTCTCAGCTCTCGATCTTTTAGGTCTCGTGGATAATTGTGAATATGGTTGAATGTAGACCAAGCTCTCTATTTATAAGGTATTGAGTCGACAAGACACTACAAGAAAACACAATTTTTGTGACCCCCAAAAGAGTCTCAAAATAGTCGTTTGGGACTAAAAAATTTAGTCGTAAATATTTGGTCGCTAAATAAAGTGGTCGCAAAACAGTCGCTATTTTGCGACTAATATGTGAATCTAATATCAGTCCTAATTTAGAGATTGATTTGCGACTACTTGTAAAAAAAAAAAAATTTTAAAAACAAAAAAAAAATTCCCAAATTTTTTTTATTATATTAATTAATTACACAAAATGAAAATAAATAAAAAAAACAAATATCTAAATACAAAAAAAAAACTAAAAGATCTTCGATCCCGATCTGCTCCGACCTCTGTCTGCATCCCGATTTGCTCCGGCGCCGATCTGCTCCTCCATAGTTAGACTCGCACAGAGAAACCACCACGAACCTGCATCCCGATCTGCTCCTCCTTGCGAGCTCCTCCGTCTGGCTTAGGCCACCGGGAAGCAACCACCACGAACCTGCTCCTCCGCGGCGCATCTGCTCCTCCGCCTGCATCTTCTTCTCCCTTGCCGGCGCCGATCTACTCCTAGAAGAAGCCTCGCCGGCGGCTGGATCTGGAAAAAGAAGAAGAAGAAACCGCCGCCTCCTCGGACCAACCACACGACAGCCTCACCGGCGGTGAGCATCTGGAAAAAAAAAGAGTTAGATTGAAGGAAGAAGATACAGAGAGAAACAAAAAAATAAAAAAGAGAGAGTTAGATGTCGAGCAGGAAGGAGAGAGAGAGAGAAGATAAACTCAATTAAAAAAAAAAAAAAATCCTCCACCGTTGGATTAAACCAATCAACGGTGGAGGATATCAATCCTTGTCTCAATGAACTAGCACATGAGAAGCTTTCATTATTATTGACATTTTGTCGCAAATTTGGGAATATTTGTGACTACTATTAAAAAAAATCGACTGGAGTTGCTAAACAGTCGCAAATTTGGGACTATTTTGTGACAATAAAAAACTTTTACCCTAAACCCTAAACTTTAAGAACCTAGAAGGTTTGAATATGACTTTACAATGATTTTGTGTATATAGCAGTTCAAAAATATGTTAAAACTTAAAAATAAATAAATTTTGAGAGAATTTTTATCTTTCAAAATCATTCCTTATAAAACACATGTAACACTTAGTACATGTTATGACTATATTGAAATTTTTGTAAGTGTTATATTATTTGATGTTTATGTGTAAGATCTAATTTACAATTTAAGATTTAGAGTTTATGATTAAGGGTTAGAGGTTTGGGGTTTAGAATTTATGATTTATAAAATGATTATATTTAAAAAATTTGTAAGTGTTGAATTTTTTGTATATTATTTGATGTTTATGTGTACGATCTAGTCTACAATTTTAGATTTAGATCAAGTTTTTGATTAAGGGTTAGAGGTTTAGGGTTTAGGGTTTAGGGTTAAGGGTTTGGGTTGGGGTTTAGAATTTAGGATTTTAAAAAAAAAATTCGAGTGGAGTTGCTAAACGGTCGCAAATTTGGGACCATTTTGTGACTACTAATAAAACAAATCGAGTGGAGTTGTTAAACGGTCGCAAATTTGGGACTATTTTGTGACTACTTATACATGTTATGAGTAGAATCAAAAACATTTACCCTAAACCCTAAATTTTAAGAACCTAGAAGGTTTGAATATGACTTTACAATGATTATGTGTATTTAGCAGTTCAAAAATAAGTTAAAAATTATAAATTAACATATTTACAATTATATATTGATGAATTTTAAAAAAAAAATTGAGTGGAGTTGCTAAACTGAAGCAAATCAGTCACAAATTTGGAACTACTTTTGCAAGTCTTCAAACAGTCGCAAATAAGCGACTCTTGTCTGACTACTTTGTTTAATCGGTAATTTGGGACTATTGTGCCTCTGCATTATGAGTAGTTGCAAATCAGTCATAATACCGTCCCTCTTTTTTGCGACTAAAAAAATAGTCGCAAATGGTAGTCACAAAAACTGTGTTTTCTTGTAGTGAGAGATTTGACAATCTTCCTTTTCCTAGTTCCATCAGCCTGTAGCCTGTAGTAGCACTGTCAACAACTGAAGTCAAATATATTACTCTGACATAGGCAGTTAAGGAAGCAATCTGGTTGAAAGGGTTACTTGAGGATTTTGGTTTCAAACATGGAGCAATATGGGTTTGGTGCGATTCACAGAGTGCTATTTGCCTCTCAAAGAATAGTGTATTCCATGAACGCACTAAACACATTGTTGTGAAGTACTATTCCATCAGAGACATCATTGCTGATGGTGAAGTGGAGTTACTTAAAGTTCATACAAGCAGAAATCCTGCTGATATTTTGACCAAAGTAGTACCGGTAAGCAAGTTCAAGTCAGGTTTAGACTTGCTCATAGTGATTCAAGCTTAATCAAGCTGAATGACCTGCCAGGTGGTGTAAGTTCAGAAGGTGAATTCACAGGAGAGCACGAAGTTGAATGGTGAAGGTACAACACCAGAAATTTGAAGTGAAGATTAGTCCAAGGTGGAGAATGTTGAGTATTGGTCTAATCTTAGTCTGAATTAGGGTGGTTTAATCTCGCTTATCGGGACTCAGAGCATTAGCCTTATGGTTGAGCTGGTTTAATGTTTAATTAGATATGTTGTGTATTTCTGGTTTAGTCCGGTTTATGTAAGGCCTTAGGTATAAAAGGTCAGATAACCGAGGTTGTTAGATTATCTTCTTCGTTTTCGTTAAACAGTTGGTGTGCATGTTCTTGCGAGTTTCTTTGGATCTCAGAACTCGATTCCTTCGTTGCTAGTGAATTTGATGGACTGAGTTTGGCCCTAGAGACGTAGCTTACCATATCGGTAGTGAACTCTGGGTTACCAAAATCTTGTGCATTCTTTCACTCATGTTCTTTACATTCTTTCGCTTAAACTCCATAGAAACTGAGAGAGAGGTTCGTGTGAGATCAATTACGAGTGTGTCGCGATATCGGAGCTGAGTGATTTAGGTTTTAGGCGCAATAAAACCCTATAAATCATTCTTTGCAGGTGATACACTTAGCTTGTCTATGATTAGTTCTGGTAATTTAGCAAGATTTTGGAATGTAAATTAACATAATTTACAGAATATAGACAATCTTTTTTTCTTTTAATAGATTTTATCTCTTGCCGAGCTCTGCTATCTTCCGTTTCTGATGTTCAATGTTAAATCTTTGACGTTTGAGACAATGATATCATGGTATAGTAAGGGTGCTACAAAACTCACTTGAATTAAAGAATCTAACAGTAGACACAATGGATCACGGCATACATGTATATTTACCATAACTATTCCTTAACCAAGTTTGAATAATCCAAGAACCATGTCCTTTCACTTTGAGTTTGTAGAATCTGTGACAATTTGTTTGCATAAATGTAAGATCTTTTATGTTGTACTTGAGGAGTATCTTGACAACTACTTGAATTTTCATGGCTTGAATCCGAATAAATGTTGGAATTCATAAGCTGGGGGGTTTGGAATGCAGCGTCAAAGCATGTGGCTTCGTTTATGAAAATTTTGCCTAATAATACCACAAAGACATTAGAGAAGGTGGTCGTAAGGTTGGAAGGTTTTATATATTTTTGAAAGAAGAGGTTTCCCATTGCTCAGCTCATCCAAGCTGAATCAAAGGGTTATCTGTATATATAAAGGAGAATATCCTCTCGTACTATAAAATTGTGACACATCACCAACTCATTTGTTAATTTAAATTGCTAATATGATTTATTATATTTTGTGTTATTATACTTTAATTCTCATGTTAATTATCATTCATTGATTTTAACAAGAATTTGAACAAACATTTTTTTATAAATGATAGCTTATATATATATATATATATATATCGATGCATTTCTTCATTATTATTAAAAATTGCGTACTTTATTTAAGAGATTAGGTAGATATGGATAGTAAACCATAAAATTCTAGGATAATTGGATTTGGATCCAGTTTTACCAAATCCAATAAACAAATTCTCGAATCCGAGTTCGTTAATATCCATGAATATCCAAATCCGTTTCAAAACAGTTAAAAAAACTATAATATAAGAAAAATATATGAATTTTAAGAAGATTAAAATATTAAATTATAAAAATAAATGCATGTTAAATGGTAAGCAATACTCGCGAGAGATTCCAGAAGCTAGAATGACAACTCTAATTTTTCAATGGGTATGCGAGAATGCATATATATTATGTGATGCAAATTGAGGTATCCCAAAATGTTAATATGTTCAACATAATTTTCGAAACAGAGAATGGGTGAAGTCCTCCCACAAATATACCGAGCTCAAGTTAGAGAGGCGGCATTGAGAATGGCTAAGAGAGAGAGAGAGAGAGATTATAAGTGCACATTCAAAACACGTCAGAGAATTGAGATACTCCCAAATGATTAAATGACTAACTGCATGATGCTTTTTGTGGAAATGACTTGATGCTAATGTAACTATCCGGAATTTGGTTTGTGATTATGGATATTCGGAAATCATAAACCTACAGAATTATTCAGATATTTACAAACCAAATTTGATTTTAAAGTTTTGATTAATATATTATGTAACTGTTTTCTAAATATTGAATATATACAATTACATAAGTAGATATAAAAACCATTAAACACTATAAATATTAAAATTTGATTTTTTTTTTTACTTTGTGAAATACAAAATTTAATGAAAAGATTTGATATCATCGAGTTTTCTTCTAACAATGTCAACAAACACAACACAAAATTCCGCGCAACGCGCGGATCAGCCACTAGTTTTAAATACAACTAAATGAAAACTTTTGTTTTTGTAGGATTAGTTAGGAAAAATACTCATGACATTTATTGAATTAAATTTTTGAATTTGAATATATTTTTTATAATTTTAAACCTTAATGTCATAAATTAATTAGTTAAGGAAACTTTTAATTTTTAACACTGATTTTCAGTTTTTGGATCAATAATATATTTTTTTAATGAAAAAAAAACTAGATAAACCACAATTTTTTTTTTTCACATCTCATTTTTTCTTCTTCTTACAACATAAAATGAAAAAAAAAAAAAAAAAACTCAACTTTGTAGATAGCTTTTTATCTGTAGACACCCCTTGGTACAATGGTCAATGGTGTAAAAGATTTAACACCAAATCTGAGGTTCGATTTTCATAGTGTTATAGGTAGAATTATTTGTCGTGGTATCGAATATTGCAAAGAGATGTTCATCATGGATGTATTGCAGGTAGAACTATTGGTTATGGTGCAAAGAAACCTAAGTCGTGGAATCGTTGTGCTTGCAATTGTTTATCATAATTACATGTAATACAATAGCCATTTACAACGTAATTTTACATTTTTAACGGAAAAAAAGGAAGGCCACAAGAAGACGAAGAAACAACCTGACAAAATAATAAAATAATTTTTCTTGTCAATAAATGACCAAAGTCACTAAACCTTGCAGTCCCTTCATTTGCAACAAACGGCTCCTCCATATGAATCCGAGAGAGGAAGACAAAAAGCTCTTTAGTCTTGTGATGTAGCAGAGTATTCAAAAAGCAATCGTTTAGAAGGTGCGGATTGAAGGAGGACACGCAAGCGGCTCGTGAGCTGATAGATCAGAGTCCATTGCATCGCCATCTCAGAATCTTTCATCTGTCTAACCACAGAGGCCTGTAGATAAAAGACAACAACAACCGGGCGGTGTTTATTTTGGTAAGGTTTCAAAAGAAGTGTGGCTTTTACTTGGCATATGGACAAGAAAGAAGATTTATATGTTTTCTATGCCTGACCTGAAGACGTTTTCCGAGCTGCACTTCAACTTCCGTTCCAAATGAGATGTTGCTCGCCAGAGACTTGAGAGGATCAACGGTTGGATCAACAGAGAGTAAACTTGGGATCTGTGGGGCATACACCAACCTCCATCGCGCCTGGCCAAATTCTCCTTTTCCTTCTATCCTTGGCATTAAGGTTTCAAGCGTTGCGGTTGCAAGTTTTTTGAAAGCAAGTTGTCCATCTCCTTCTAATATGGATTCTGCTAATTGGCTCTCAAACACCTTTGCAGCCTGGAAAAAAAATGAGATTATACACATAAAAATTCATCAAGAAGAACAAGGCGACAACATTTCCAAATTTTCAGCTACGTTTTGACTTCAAGTATACCTCGGAAGGTGAGAGAGCATCCTGTTCCACAGATCGAGTTGAAGTCACCACAAGTTTGTCCTGCCAATTGCTGGCACGACTTTGGATCCTAAACTGCCATTCTGAACCAACTAAAGCTAAATCTAGCAGAGGATCTAGTCCATGTTCAGGCTCAAACTTTGCAATGTTGAGATGCTCCCTTTTCAGGCGTACCTGTGTTAAGAAAACAAAACAGATGTTGAATACTTGAGGACAGCCTGTGCAACCTTTTCAAGAAAATATGGAACAAATGAATTCAGCACAGAAAATCAAAACCTGAGTAGCCACAAGATTGACATCTCCATTCTCGAATGTCAGGATACCCTTTGGTTTAATATATTTGGGATGAGCCATGCCATCAAGCTCAAGTTCACCACTAACAGCAAAATTAAGAATCAAAGGATACACTATTCTCAACTCTGGTCCTAAAACAAGTTTCAGATCACTCAGACGGATATCCATATTTGGTTTCATTTTCACTTCTTCAGTCTCCTTTTCAACAGCATTTGATTCACCTGTTGCGGGTAAAACAAGCAGAGATCATTCAAAGTTTTACCTACAAAGTCCAAATACTTAAAAAAGACAGTCATAGAACTTTTGCTAGTGGAGACATAAGTTACCAGTTGACTGGGAGAATTTCATCCTTGAAGAAGTTGGTTCTGAACCAAAAAATCGAGCAAAATATCGTGAAGCAACTGCTTGATTAATAGAAGCACCTGGAATCCTTGATTGATTGGCTGCCAATCTATTGAACGGAGCAGCTCCACCACCCTTATCATGAGGCAGATAAGCTTCTCCATGGCTTAATTTAATATTTCCTGATATAGTTGGCTGCAACATTGAGCCACTAATTTGCAGCTGAGTATCAACCTGACCACTGATTTGGCAACACGATTACTTTCATTAGGAATCAGCAAATGTAATAAGCTCAGTAACATGAGTCTGGAAGAGAAGGATGGAAGAAAGCTAGACAAGACAGTATCTCAGCATGCGGTCTAGCAGAAGAGCAAATAATATAAATTAACTTAAACTGATCCAGGATAAAGCATGTACTCGTCCATAAATATCAACAGTTAAAGTAAGAAGAAAAAGATAAATCAAAATTATGTACTACAAGCTCGAAATGATTGAAGGCATCATCGATTGCAGAGTGTACCTTAGAAAATTCTTTGCTCGTACTTCTAGAACTTCACATTTGAGCTCTATTCTATCACCAGCAGATGCTTCATTTGATCTAAGGGGAAGATTTCCTTTAACAACCAGCTTTCCCCTTCGACTTACCCTGCTTTCCAATGAGGTGATGCACAGCCTGTTTGATTTAACAAGTAAGGTCCCACCGAAGTTTGTTAGAGGTTTACGGAGCACAGGTGAAGATATAGACGCCCTGTGGAATGATGCAGACCCATCAAGCACGGGATTCTCCACTGTACCGCCGACCTGCTCAGCAGGTAGAGTATGCGTAAATGAATTTAGTCAGACCTTCTATAATGTTTAAGGACATGGACAGATCAACTGAACTATCTAATGATGTAAAGATAACTTAACAAGAGTTCAAGCTAATATTTTTTGGCCAACCTGAAGTCTGATATCAGCATTTCCTTGGAGCCAATTAGCATATGGAGAAATGGCTGTCAACAATGTCATTCCCCCATCCTTGATGTCTGCCTCCAATCTAACTTCTCCTGCATCTAAAATATTCCAGTATAACCCCTTGAGACTCTCAGCTAGTTGGCTGTCCCATCCCTCTTCGCTCCTATCCCTTGAGGTTCTCTTCTCATCATCTTCCTTTTCTTTTGCCCAGAGAGGGATTTTCACTGCACCACCTCTATCAGTTTCTCTGTCTTCTCCCTCAGAGATGTTTTTCTGCGAAAAGCTAACAGGAACACTTCCTTGTATATGCACATGACCATTTTGGACAAATGGTTCAAAGTTGGAGTTGAAAAGAAAACGGCTGTTAGATGTCAGAGAAGCAAAAACTTCAGCTCTTCCAAGGTCTATACCACCAACCGCACCATCCAATAATCTAACTTGTACATCACATTCTGGTTTTTCAAGACTCCCTCTAAGATCCCCTTCCATGTGCAAAATGCCTTTGATTGGTGACAGGAGTTGCCTCAAAGAGTGAACAAGATCACTAGCTGATGATTCAACAACCTCAACCAAGGTAGGTATCAAACTAACAGGGAAATTCAGAACAGCAAAATGAAGATTTGTTTTCGGCCCCAATAAGGTCCCATCTGCATGCAATGTAGCGTTTCCTTTTTGAATAAGCATCTCCTTAAGACGTAAACCATCATCATTGCTGTATGAGCCAGTAGCCAGAACACGCTGTGTTTTGTAAGTCCCCCACTCCCAGTCATCTCCATGAAAGTCAAATTCGGCCTGATATTAAGAGGAAAACGGTTAAACAAGAGTTTTCTCAATTAATCATCTGAGTCTTACAAAAAAAAAATTTCCTTTCGAAGACAATTGCACCCATCCCCTTAGACTATAAAATTTACGAATACCAATTTGGAGTCTCCTTTAAATGATGACAATCTTTACCCTTCCATTTTGAAAACGAGATGAAAGGTTATTTTTATACCAAGGTGTCTCCATTGCCTCCACCACTAGCATCCAGCGAACCATGCCAATGACCTTTGAGTTCAGCTAAACCTGGAAGACTTAGATCTTCAAGAACAACTTCACTTGCTGGAGTATAATACCCACGTATCTCCTGATTTCAAGGAATCATGAAATTTAGAATAGGAAAGAAAGAAAGACTAGCTTAATGGTATCTACACGGCTGTTTTGGTCATACTATAGAATCTGCTTTCTATGTCAGAAGCCCATTAGTTACTTTCAAATGGAAAAAAGGCACCATATTTGGTACATTACCTCAAGCAAGTCTCGAAGATTGTCAGCTTGAAGACAGAGATTTTGCACACTTTGAATAAAAAGATCCTGCCATACCAACCAAGAAACCCGCATGCATAGTCAGAGGCATCCAACTCGATGAGGAGATGAGAAATTTTTTGGAGTACACGAACATGAACATGAACATGCTCATACAGGTTGAGTTTTTCTCGAACCAGCATTTTAGAACATGGCTATTAACAATAGAAGTATGTTTTTGCAAAAATATGTTAGCAAACCTTAGATCTTGAGTGAACAGCTGGATCTGTACTTCTGGAAAGAAGCCTTGCAAGAGGAAGCATCTCAGCGACCTCTGCCTTAGGCACTTCAAGTCTCATTCTCCATCTTCCCATAGAAGATATAACACTTCCTAGATGACCAGTCATAGCTCTCATTAAGAAACTGCCGGCTTCCTTCTGACCAAGGTCTCGCTCACGGGAACCCGGTAATACATATTCACCTTGAAGCTCATACCGGCTATTGCTTTGTTCCAGAATAGTTTTCTCGACGGTGATCTTCAGAAAGAAAGATGAAAAGGGTAAGCAGAAATATCATCATGCACATTCTCATATTGCCTTCACTGCTAAAAGAACTTATCCATTTATAAACTGTTTAATCTCACTATAACCTTTAGTCCTCTGAACAACATGAAACACTAAAAACAAGGTATAATGCACAGAGATGGAAAAGGCTTGATTTAGTTATGATCTTTTATATGGTGGCAAATGATGCACTATGAAATTATTAGACTAGACATCAGCGTTGATTAATCTCTAAATTTCTTAGAAAACTAAACCAAAAGAACAGGAACCTGTAGGGTTGTAATACATACCACATCACCGCTCCATCTTACTGCAACATCTAAAGCTTCACCTAGCACTCCACTAAATTTTGGCCGAATTACAGACAACAGGCCATGTCCCCTTCGCTTCTGAAGATTTAGTTGAATCTCTGCCTGCAAGTAAAATGGAAAGTAAGATATTATTGATAACTTTAATGAAGTCTCCAGTAGGCTCTGAAAAGCTGGTTTTCTATGTTAACACTAATCTCACAGCATCAAGTAAACAGAGAGCACTGCAGGGCACATCACTCCACAGGAATTTCAAACAACAGTTTTGAAGTGAATACCATCAACAAAGATGATTTTTTTTGCACATACACTCGGAACTAGGAGTAATTTTTTTCATCGTACAACCGTTTCTAAACCTTTTACGTCTCTCAATCACCTGAAACATGGTATCAAAAGATTTCTTCACCCATTTTCCATCAAAAGAAGTGTAAAGAAAGCTGAACAATAAAATCCTATCTCCAGGTTAAATGGTGAATGTGATTGAGTATGATTCCAGCTTCCCAGGCTCATCAGTAAAAGCCTCGTGATACACCTAACCTTCTACATCTCTGATCCAATCTTGTGACACCATATTTCATATCAATCTCCTATGGTAGTATTTACTTAACATATGAGATTCTCATTCTACTTTATCTGCCAACAGTTCCCCTAATGAACAGTTCCTCATGAATTTTTACTACTCGAACCCTTTTTCTTTTGCATTTCTGTAGGGCTTGTAAAAGATCTGGAATTCTGCTAGCTGTGTTCATCAAAGTTTTGATCCATCATCTCTAATCAACTATAGATGCTCGTAAATGATCCATAAACGACGTGGAAATTGCCTTTAGACTATTAAATCTGATAATATGGTAAAAGTATTAAAATCTTAAGACTTTAGCAAGAATGTTTTGTGCACCAGTGCGTAGAGTTTGAGCTCCATGCGCTCAAAATTTAATTATCATGTCACAGTATATTGCCATAAGCAGTGGATCAAAGCCTTACGACTAGTTTGGCGCGTGAGGTCTTTATTGCCAATTTTCATGGTAACTTCCTAAAGTATATGAATCGTCCCTATACTCACAGGATGCCATCTGATGAACATTCAATTAAGTGAGCCTAATCCTCATTGACAAAAAATATCCTCAAATGACTTTCATGCTGATACCCTCAATACCGTTCCATTCTGAACATTGACTCAGTACTAGCACAGAATTAATTATCCGTACGTATGTGCTTACCCTTTGTATCACCCCTCTCAGCGAGGCCAACTCCATCTCATCAAGTGGAAAGTGGCGTATCTGCAACAAGATATGGGGACAAAATGTAAATCATCTACTGCCGATTCTCAATTTTACTTCACATGATAAAAAAAAAAAAAAAAACTTATACTCACACAAGAGAAAGCAATACCTCCAAAGTAGCGGACTGTTGTGGTTGATAACAAGCGTTAGCTCTTAGTTGTCCCTTTTGTAGAGAAAAAGAGAGCAACTTTCCACTTTGTACATTTTCGTCAGAATTAGGCTGTAGTGGACCTATAAAGTCTAGTGTAAGACTTTCATCTGGCCGCCCCACGGCATCAAGCTAGATATGCAACAATACTAGAAAATATTAGAAAGTATAAAAACCATGGGTCTGTTGACTTTAATAAACTGACAAAAATGATTTAAGAAAAAATCTTCAACTAGTAGAAATCTCGTATCAAGCACGATTCTTTTACTGCCGGACAAAAAGGTCTGTTGCAATTATGATTAAGAACCACCATAGCAAGGATAGCTGCTACTAGTGCTCCTTGTGTTACTGATACTATTCACTGAAGAAGCAAGAAATCAGTACATTACCTTAACATGATCACGTGAAACACTCAAAAGTCCAGCCAGTTGAGGGGCCAAAATCAACTGATTCAGCTTGAGACTTGAGATGGAAATATCACCAACGAGGCTTGAAATTGCAGCTGCATCTTCACATTTATCTGACTCAACGCCTCCATCTTTTGTAGTGCTGTGTCGTTTTATCTTCCCGAGGAATTTGATCCTTCCTGTTGCCTTTAAATGTGTAGGTCTTGGCGAATCAAATGGATAGGAAGAGACCAAGCTGAAAAACTCAAAATTACGCATACGTAAATCCAAATCAAGCCCCTCAACAACAAATGGCATGGCCTCCCCTTGAGTGAAGTCTTGGTGAGACAAACACTGGTCTTGGTATGAGGTATCTAATTTTGTGTATAGATCAAAAGCAACAGATGATGAATTAACGATGATATTATCATGTGATATCACAATATCTCCCCGAGCATCAGTTAAGGAGCCATGAGCTTTAGGTGCGGCCCATTTGATGTCAAATCTCCTGCACTCAAAATTCAGATAGAGCAAATAAGACAATCACAAACATGAGTGAACACTAAATATAGCCCAACAAAAAGGTAAGGGAACCTTACGGTTTCAAGAGGGCCCCAGATAGTTTTGTCTCCCCAGTTAAATCACCTAACTTCAGCGGCCCACGATTAAGATATTCAGGTACATAACGATGCAAAACCTTATCAAAAGATATATTTCCTGAAAAGTTTACATCCAGTGCTGTATCATCTACCTCCCCCTGTAAACATATATACAATTTCAGCATCGAAAAAAAATACAGAAACTCTTAACATACAAATTGCTAAATGGATGACGAGATGAAGATATTAGATTTTGAGATTTTATACATAAAATAACACGTCAAGTGAGCTAGTGAAAATATTATTCAAATGAATTTAGCAATCAGATGGGTGCTAGATAAAACTGAAACTTCTATATACTTGGTGAGTAAAGCCAGGCGAGACATGCTGGTCTTTGTAAAACATAAACATTTTTCTTCAGTTGATTATGATGGAAAAATACCATATGCTCCATTCAAAAGAAAAAAATAATCCTAAATCTCAGACACAGCTACCACCGTAGTAGCTCCTCAGGTCTACACAGATACTACGCATGCCTGATGTGGAACACAAAATCACAACCATTTATTTGGATGAAAGATGGGACTTGATGCAGTCAATTTATAAACCTAATGGGCGGGCTATTCATAAAATCAGCTGAAAGAATAAGCATGCATTTGTAGACCCCTCGGGAGAAAACTCAAGATTGAGCCACATATCTTGGTCATATTGCCAAGCCCACTGGCATGGTGTCCTCATTTCCCTCACCCCAGTCCTCCCCAAACCCAGATGAACTAATGATGCACGGTCAATTGTCTTAGGAATATAGAAAGGTGGGAAGTAAATACAGCATACCTCTGGACAGATCCAAGCATTCCCTGCTCCACGAATCTCCCCACCATCAACAAGGGTGGCTCTAATACCATATAAATCAGCAACCTATCAAAAGAAATAGGCTAATTTGAAAATTTTGAAAAGGTCATACATAAGACTACTTCACGGAGGTGGCAACAGACACAGAACTTACACAGTTGTCAGTGTTAAATGTGAAATTAGCAGAAAGATATGAAAACGGAACACGGTCAAATGCTGCAACTGCACCGGCCTCCTTGTTTTTCACCATCGCCTCATATGCCACAGATGCAGGGAGATCTGGAGACAGATATGCTATCTTCCTAGAGACCATGCAACTCCCCACAAAAACGGGAGCATCAAGCGGGCCTTGACAGTTGAATACAGCTGTCACAGAACCAGCTAGCTGCGTTCCAAGATGATAGAATTAATTGATAAGTGAGTAACTAAGAACCAAAAAAGAAATGAAAATACATCAAGGGATAAATAAATGGTGAAGTTTAACAGAAAATGCATAGGGCAATATAATTGATACCGGGAAAAACAACGGCTTCATCTTCAATGTTTTCATCAAAGCATTAATTTCCACATACGGAACCTGAAACAGGATAGGGACAATCAGCAATTTTGATGAGAAAACCTAAACAAATCAACATAAAATTATTTTGTTTTGTCTTCCACTGGTAATCTAGATAAAACATTTGCCATCTAGATCATGGGTTCACATAACAGATCTTACCTGACACATCAAATGAAACTCCCCGTCATCAGGATGAATACCGAAATCTCCAGAAGCCTCCAAGGGAACCTTTCCAAACGAACCACTAGCATTATGAAGGAAAATGCGCTGGCCGCGGAAAGACAAGCTGGCTGAGACATCCTGAAAAAAACAAAATGAGTTTATATGAGGGAAAAGGTAGCCTGAGTCATCAAAGAAAACCCTGAGCTGGCATACTGTGTTTGTAGCTAAAAGATAACAACAGGAGAGCTATTATATATGAACAATTACATGGAAAGACATATATGATAGATCTTCTTACACACAGGCAATATATTATAAAGACATGAGAAAGCATATTCAGGAAAGACTTAAACTCAAGACTTACAGAAAACGAAGAAGGTGCATCATATATATGGAAGCCTAGTCCTTTCACGTCAAGCTGGCCATGTAGGTTTGGAAATATTTCCCCTCTAGACATACACAGATGAACCTGCAACACAATAGACGACAGTCAGGGAAAGAAAACCCAAGGGCAAACCAATATTTATTTCAGAAATTTTCTCAGACTCATCAACTTGTAGAAGAGCAGAAAGAACTCCCAAACTTGACTTTAAAGATCTGTCGCAATCTATCATACATATAGACTCCAACAAAAAGGTGTTCTCTAGCCAGCTTGATGACACTGGAATGACTAACTAATCGGGCATATTTTAGCAGCACGTAGACATATTGTACAACAAAACTACTACAGAAAAAAATGTAAAGGTTGAAAACATAAACCGTAGACTAATAAAGCTCGTCGAAAATAATAAACTTTAATTAACTAAGAAGGCACACATTGGACATTAGAAAAGCACCTCACCCGTAGCTCTTCCCTTAGACCACTCAATTGGGATCTCTAGAATTCTTTCAAAAATCTGCAGAGATGTAGAAAAGAAATAAGTCAACCATTGCAATTGATACCAAACATAAGTCATATATTCCACCTGATACCTTACCGGGACAAAGAAGTTGGCGACCTTTAAATTTGCATGCCAGTTCTGCTCTACAGTATCAACAAAAACATCAACGGACAAAAGCCCACCATCTTCAGATGTTACATCTGATCTCCACATAGTACAGTTTCCACCAAGTTGCACGTACACACGACCATAGTGATTTTGAAATTTAACATGTCCATGGACGTTCCTCATTTCTCTACATAATAAATGTTTACCAAAATCACTCACTTAACAAGAACTCTACTTCACTCATCTTTCCCTAAGTAAGCAGAGATATAAAAGACCATACTGATATCCACTTAAACCAACGCTAAAAGTAAAACAAATAAAAATTGATGCTACAAATTTGACTATTGAAAGTTGAAGTTGGAGCGTCAAAGAAAGGGCATAGTAAATGTCTGATTTGAACACTACATTTATAAAGATAGATGACCCTCACCTGGGCTCTGTATCGCCATAAGCTAATAGAATAAGTGTCCCACCTTTAAACTGCACAGAATCAAGCATAATTGGTAGTGTCTTCTCAGCATAAACAGCAGGCAGCTTCTCCAGTCCATCACTCAAGTGAGGAGCATTGTCAGCAGTATTCAGATTTGTTCCTCCCATTAACTTCTTAGAGGAACCAGTTAAAATACTATTAACCACTTCCTTCAATCTTATGTTCCATGGCCATGTAGGACGCCCATGATTTGCTACAGGCTGATTCTTATGCTTTTTGAAAGTAAAGTCACGAGGTTGATTACCACTTGGATTACCATGTGGAGCATCATCAGCATTCTGATTCACAACATTCATCGATATATCCCCTCTCTGACTGCTTAAAATCTCAGATTCAGTAGAATTCGCAATATCTTCAACATATGAGCTTCCTTCAGTTTGTATGAGTGCACAGAGTCTATCAACAGTCGTAAGGAATGGATCACATGATACAGTGAACTTGTCTAAAGTTGTAGCCTTTTTTACAGCGAGTAGCCTTTTTTCCCCATTTACATCATTAGCTAATGATTGCTCACCATACAGCACATGACAATCATATTGATTACTGATTTCTGTCTCACCTTTGACTAATAGCATATCCAAGCTCAACTCGTCAGACTTTTGTTGTGATAGGCTGTGGAAATAAGATAGAGCTGCTGAAGCACTGCGCTCAAGAATTCGCTTCTTAGCACTAATATCAGACAATGAATTATTGTGCGATTTTGAACTCCACTTAAATCTGTACTTCCTCGGGCCCTTTAACATTTTGGACAAGAACTTGAGCCCTGAACCAGGGATCTTTATGCCAAATGACTTCTCCAATTCTGCATGCTTCACGTCATAATCAACTCCTGTGTCCATGCAATGTTGATCTGCTGAGTGCATATTCTCATCCATGCAAATAAACGAGTTGGACTTTGCTGTTTCGGTAAAATGCCTATCGTGCGTCAGGGCATCATCTTTAGCTTGAGAAGGATTTTTACAAGGAACAACATAGCCCATCTCCGCAGCTTTTCTTGCATCATTATCCCGTTCATTATCCCAACGGATCCCTGCTTCCTCCCTGGAAATTCTTCGAGTTTTGGTACGAAAATCAATCCCTTCTTCAGAAGACAAATGACTTTGCAAACTAGCTTCAGAAAAAGGTATCCCTAACCATGTAAAATCCTTCTTCTGTGCAACCAAGACTGTTGGATTACTCAGAATCGCATCAACCACTATCTTTCCCCTCCTCAAACTGGCAAAAGGACGGACACAGAGTTTCATTGTCGGAACCTCACCACACGAGAATTCTTCACCATGAGGCCCCGTGGAGGATGCTTCAAGTGTTATGCACAACGGTGAAACTCTTCTAACCTTTCCGAAATCAACCTCACGCTGGATACTCTCACTAAGCATAGAGCAAACCGATGGCAAAAGCTTGGTCTCGACAAAAGCACGAGCCTTGTTCTGTCCATACCACACCAATAAACAAACACCAGATATGACAGCAAAGAAAACAGAACACCTCAGAAAAAACAAACCCTCTTCCCAAACGGGAGCCAAAGACCTAACCAAACCCCTGCTTCGTACAAAAGGCTCTTTCAAACATTTTACCTCCATTCTACTTCTAGAATCAAGAGACTTCCTCAAAAGCTCTACATTTTTCCCGCAAAAGCGAGAAAATTTCGCCACTTGCGCTAACCAATCATTCTTCTTCTCTGAGGAAATACGCTTGCTACGGAAAGCTCTTCTCGCACGGCTTCCTCTATCATCAAAAGCATTGATTCTATTGTCTCTGCGATTTAAGGAACCATGAAGAAGAAGAGGAGTACCAAGAAAAGGGCTTTGCAATCTCAGGCTCATTATCACCACTCATCTGCTGGGGACCAAGAAGTGCAAGCTCTTAGTCCCCGAAAGCTTCAGAATTTAAGACAACCCACTTTCCAGAATCCTGACATAAAGTTGAATGGTGAGCAAGACAGGTTCTTTGCGTGTGGAAACTATGCGACTGCACAAGGGACCAGAAATTAGGGTTTCTATGTTACAGCGACCAACTCTACTCAATCCTGGAGGTGGAAAGTTTCTGCGATAGAGGGAAACAAATAGGTTTATCGATGGTGTAGAGAGGAAAATCGAAGAAGCTTACGAGTTTGAGAGAGAGAAAGAGGCGTAGAGATAGGAAGAAGAACAAACGGCGTTTGTACCTTAAAAGTTAAAACCAACAAAGCAAGCGTCGTATCAAAATAGTGACTGGTTAAAAATCTTAATTTGGTGCGGTTTAACCGCACTAGTCGCGATTTTGTCACCGTTCAATGAATTTTGACATAATCTAACAAATATCTGAAATTATTATCCGATATCCGATATCCGATATCCGATCCGAAATTTCGGATATCCGAGTAGTCTGGATACGGATACGGATAGTGAAATATCATATATACCGGATACAGATACGGATACTAAGCAATTTTCGGATCGGATATCCGATATCCGTTTTAATACCCAACTTTAGCTTCAAATATAATTACAATCAAGCCCAATACAATAAAGCCCAATTCACTGGTTTAAATCCGGAACCGACTAAACACAAACCTAAAAATCTAATCCCTAAATCTAGCCACTTCCAATCCATATTTCGATATCTTTCAATCCTCAAATCTGGCGACTTTCTTCTACGCACTGTCTTAGTCACCGGCTCTCCGATCTTCACCATTTTTTTGCTTGTCGAGACTTATCATAGTCTCTTTAGTGTTGTAAGGAAACTTCACATCTCTCTCTCTATTCAACTTTTGGTACTTTTTGTCTTTTCTATTTTGATAAATTAGAAAAAAAAATTGTTTATGTGCTCTACGTTCCTTCTTAGTTGGGTTATTATGAGTTGGTTGTTTATAATTATTTATAATGAGCTGGTTGTTCTAGATGGAATCTATTGACAACGATGCTACAAAATCCACAGCAAATTGTGGTGCTGTTGCTAAAAGCTCTAAACCAGAAACTCATAAAAAAAACCAAGAGACTGAATCTTCAACAACTTCTGAGGTAACAAAAAAAAGGTCTAAAGTCTAGTTGCATTTTACGAAGTCTGATATTCCTGATAAGGCAAAGTGTATGCATTGTTCTCAATTGATTAGTTGTAGAACTAAGTCTAGTTCCACAACTAGTGCAATGTTAAATCACACACGTGCATGCAAAATGTTATGTTCAGAAGTCTCTGATGATGGTAAAAAGTTGAAACAGTCAACTTTACTTCACCAGAATCAAACATATGGGATTTCAAGAAGTAAAGTACCATCTTTCTTAGCTTTCAGTCAACATGCAGCTCGTAAGGCATTAGTAGAAATGATTATTATGGATGAGTTGCCTTTAGACAATTTATGAGCATTGCTCAACCGCGTTTTGATATCCCTTGTCGTAAAACAGTGGCTAAAGATTGTTTGGTGATTTTTGAGGAGGAAAGGAGCAGACTTAGAAACTTTTTTATGAACTATAAAGGTAGTATTTCTTTGACTACGGATTGCTGGACATCCGTACAGAATATGAACTACATGTGCTTAACAGCTCATTACATTGATGAAAGTTGGAAGTTACACAAAAGAATCATTAATTTCTACTTAGTTGATAATCATGCTGGAGAAACAGTTGGTAAAATGGTTGAAAAGTGCCTGGTTTTTTGGGGAATAAGTAAAGTGTTCACCATTACGGTAGATAATGCTAGCTCCAACGATCTTGCAATAAAGTACTTGAAAAGAAAGTTGACTTCATGGGGAACTAGTATATTGGATGCAGAATTTCTTCATATGCGATGTGGTGCCCATATTTTGGGTTTGATTGTGAGATATGGTCTTCAGGAGGCGCATAATTCAGTCTTGAAGATCCGATTAGCTGTTAGGTATGTTCAATCTTCTCCTAATAGGCTAAAGAGGTTTAAAGAGTGTTTGGAGATTCAAAAAGTTGAATGTAAAGCTGGTCTTTGTTTAGATGTTGAAACAAGATGGAATTCAACATTTTTGATGTTACAATCTGTTGTGGAACCGAAGAAAGGCTTTGATATGCTAGAGCTAGAAGATGATAAGTACGTGTCAAAACTTATCAAAATTTGTGGAGGTACACCCAATGATGATGATTGGTGTTACGTTAGTGCATTATCCTTTATCTTGCAGTATTTTTATGATGCTACCGTGAATATTTCTTGGTCGAAATATGTGACTGGTAATACATATATCAAAGAGATTTTCGGAGTGGGTTGGATGATAATGAAGATGAACATGATGGACGATGGACACAAGAAAGCTATGGCTTAGAAAATGAAGCTCAAGTTTTATAAGTATTAGGGAAATTTTGATAATACAAATATGTTGATCTATGTTGCTGCAATTTTTGATCCCCGGTACAAAATGAGATGGGTGAAGTGGATGATTGAAAGAACTTACCCTGCATCTGAGGCTAGCTGCTTGATTGACAAGATCACAAAAGCAATTGACAGATTATATGAATATTATAAATCAGAGCTAGAGTCGCAAGAATCGCAAGAATCATTGAAATCTCCCCAAAAGAAAGGAAAACCATCGCCAAGTTCTAAGGAAAAAGAGAAGAGACATTCGCTGATGGATGCCATGTTTGATCATGCTGAGAAAAGTGAAGAGACTGATATAAAATCAGAGCTAGATCATCCAAGTTTTAATATATTACATTGGTGGAGAGTAACAGGTTCTAAATATAGAGTCTTATCACTGATGGCAAGAGATTTGCTTGCTATACATGTGTCAACTGTTGCATCAGAATCTGCATTTAGTACCGGCGGTCGGGTATTAGATCGCTTACGCAGTTCGTTAACACCACGAACCTTTGAAGCTCTTATTTGCACTCAGGATTGGTATCGTGATAATGTTGAAGATTTAAATGCAGAAGAATTGGTAGCTGGGCTTGAGAATATCGAATCAGGTATCCATGTATTATTTTATTTATTGTAGCTTTGGATTTTGAAAGCTTTGTTAAGTACTAATGATTGTTATATCTTATAGAAGTGAAGACTTTGTAGATTCAGCCATGATCAGACTTGAATTGCGAATATAGGTACTGCAACTCATTGACCAAATTGGATATTTATTTTGACAATATTTGATGTATTGTAGAGATGAAACAAACCTTAAATAATTTCTGGTCTTTTTTTTACTCTTAATACTTAAACATTGTATTTTTTTTCTTGTGTTTTCTATATATCCATCTAATATAAAACTCATATTTCAAAGTATGAAGGAAGACTTTTGAAGATGAATGGTTCTTGGACTTGACGATACATCCTACTTGATCAAGCTTTTGCTACATGATGTATTAAATATACATGACTTAAAATCTTTTGCTACTTGATCATCTTTTTTGCTTAGTGATGTATTAAACATAGTTCATATGTTATTTTGTCGTTCTTTATTATCACATTTTCTTGTTAAAGGTTTTTTTTTGTTGAAATTTAATATTTATTAGCAACAAAAGAAAAAAAATCCATTGATCCGAGGATTTATTCTTCGTCTTCTCAAAGCAGAAGAACGACTTTAGTCATCAAAAACAGAGCATAATTGATATGACAATAGAAATACTGATTCCCTCACACTAACCAACCGGGATGCATCGGAGTTCTCTCCATCGAATTAGGTGATGATTGAGTTCTCCAATCTTGATTTCCAATGCTGACAGTTGGAGGCATATGTGTTTGTCAATGATGTTCGTAAGAATGATTGCAGTGCGTGACGGTTTTGAGTGTCGCTGGTCATTTCTTTCACGCCAGATGGTGTATATGGAGGTTTGGAGAGCCATCCTTGCCAAATTGAAGTCGATTTTGTTGTTGTTTCGCAAACTTAACACCTTACGCATCGTGATTGTCCAATATGGGTTTGGTCTTCTGAGAAAGAGCTTCGAACAGAGCCAATTCCAGATTGTAAAGGAAAACGGACAAGCGTAGAATAAATGGTCTCTCGACTCATTTTGTTCCCCGCATAGTAAGCAAGGCTGCACTTGTCCCCAACGTTTCATCCTTTCTCCCGTCGATAGCTTATCTTGGACGGCTAACCATGTAACAAAACTGTGACGAGGAGTGTCTAAAGGGAACCACACCGCTGGAGTCCACCAAATTAACGCGCTCCTTCTTCTTATTTGCTCCCACGTCGACTTACTACTGAAGTAGTCTTTGTAGTCATCTTGCTTGTGTCGCCAAAGAACAACGTCAATCCCAACAGAGGTAGACGGAGTTGGAGCAGCACGAATATGTCTCAGCATATCTTGAAGATTCAAGCTTCGACAGCGACGAATGGACCATTGATGGTCATTAGCAACTTCCGAGACTTTAGCTAGTCGATGTATGCCTAAGTTTATGGTGCCCGCCTCACCTGCAATATCAATAAGGCTGCCCATATTGATCCAATTGTCAAACCAGAAAAATGTATCTTCACCATTCTTGATTTCGTATTTCATAAACTCTTTCGCAAATGGGCGTAGTTTTAGTAGCTTATTCCATATCCAAGAGCCTCGATTAGTAACCTTGGAGTCCCAAAAGGATGTGAAGGGGAGAAGGTAATGCCGTGTCCAAGAGACCCATAAAGAACTTGGTCTTTCAAACAGACGCCAAATCAGTTTCATTGAGAAAACACGAGAAGAGTCTTGAAGTCTTCGAATACCCAAGCCACCTTCGTTTGTTGGTCTACAAACATCATCCCAAGATACTTTAGCCTTCGTAGTGATGTGAGGATTACCTGACCATAGGAAAGCAGAGCACATGCTCTCTATTGTATCGAAACAGCCTCTCGGAAGACGAAATGTTGAGCACCAGAAGTTTGTAACACTTGAGATAACAGATTTTATCAGCTGTAATCTCCCTGCAAAGGAAAGAGACTTACAAGACCAGGAGAGCATTCTTCCTCTGATTTTGTCTATTAATGGCTCGTAATCCGATTGAGTCATGTTCTTTGTTGTAAGAGGCAATCCAAGATATTTGATCGGTAGCTCCTCCATTGGGAAACCAAAAATCTGGGCCGCATCTTTGAAATATCTTAAGGTACGACCTGCCTTGAATAAAGAAGATTTATTGGCGTTAATAGGAAGACCCAAGTTAATCTCAAACATTTGTAGCACTTCCATTGTGCTCTTTAGCGATTCCTCTTTCCCATCCCTAAAAACCAGCATGTCGTCCGCAAAACTCAGATGAGTAATGTTTAGATCATGACAATGCGGGTGGTATCCAATTCTTCCCTCCAATGCAGCCTTGTTTATCTCGAGAGATAGAACATTTATAGCAATCACAAACAAGTACGGTAAAAGAGAGCATCCTTGTCTTAGGCCACGCCCACTCGTAAAGAAGTCCTCAAGGTTTCCATTCACTAGAACTGAAAATCCCGCCATGGAGATGCAAGTTTTGATCCACATAATGAACAATTCCGGGAGGCCCATTGCATGAAGAGTAGATTCTATAAAATCCCATCGAATTGTATCAAATGCCTTGGCTATATCCAGTTTTAGAGCACAATGGGGAGCTAAGAACTCTTGTGATAGTCCTTTACTAATTCCGTAGCTAGCATGACATTTTCTAGTAACAAACGACTCTTGATAAAAGCACTTTGGTTGGGAACCATACCTTTCGGGAGAACAGATTTTAGCCTCTTTGCAATGATTTTAGATATAACTTTATATATCAAATTGCAGCAAGCAATAGGACGGTAATCACGAATCGTTTCTGCGTCAATCTTCTTAGGTGCGAGACATAGCATTGTTGCATTTACACCTTAGGCATAAATCCATAGATAAAGAAAGACTGCATTGCCGTTACAAAATCTGCTCCAATAATCGGCCATGCTGCCTCATAAAATTCAGTTGTGAAACCATCTGGACCCTGAGTTTTATTTTTCGGCAACGAATGTAACGCTTGTTTTATCTCTGTTTCTGAGACTTCCTGGACCAACGTGATTGTCTTTTCATTGGAGCAGCGATAAGTGATAATTTGCTGGAGATTACTCACCAAGTAAGTAGGTTCCTCATCTTGTCTTTTTTGGAGGAAGGACTTGAAATAATCCACAGCCTCATAAGTAATGTCGTCAGGGTCTAATAACACATCTCTCACCTCATTCACCAGCTTCTTGATTGAATTTTTTGATTTTCTTGCTAGTGTTGTCCGATGATAGAACTTCGTATTTTTATCCCCGAATCTCAGCCACGTAATTATGGATTTATGACCAAAAAATCTTTCCTCTATTAGCTTCTGAGACAGCAGCCACATGTTCGTTCGTAGGATCGATCAAGGCTAGCGTTTGTTTTGCACATAAGGACTCAAAAGCCTCTTTTGTTTTCCCTTGAATATCTCCATATCTATCATTATTAAGCGCTCGAAGATCTTCTTTGAGAGTCTTTAATTTTCTATGAAACTGGTGGAAAGCCGATCTGGAATGATACAATGGAGCACTTTCAGACCAGAACCGAGAGACCGTATCGAGAAATCTCGGACGATCAGCCACAAAGTTGAAGAACTGCAAATGTATTCGTTTTACTGCAGTCTTGTTGTTAATATGGACCACACATCTTGAATGATCTGATATTCCATTAGCCTTAAAAGCTGCATAAGATTCTGGAAAAACCGTGCACCATGAGCTATTCACCAGCGCCCGGTCTAGCTTCTTCCCTATCGGATCTAGTTCTCTTTGATTCCACCAAGTAAATTTAGGTCCCACATACCCTAGATCCATCACCTCAGACTGAGATGCGAAAGCTTGGAAGTCACACATTCCCTGCTGATCCGGTGAGGATGCTAACGGTTTGGAGTGTTCCGTAGATCCCAAGATTTCATTGAAATCTCCCAAGACTATCCATGGAGAGCTTATCGGTAGTAAATGGTCTTGAGTATGCTGTAATTCCTCCCAAAGAAGCACACGGTCTCTACGGAAATTTGAAGCATAAACACAAGAGTAAATAAACTTTAGACTCATTGGTGTAGTTACTGAAATTGTAATTACCTGAGAACTTTTATATAAATGAATGATCTCCACTTCTAACGACCATATCACCCATATACGCCCCAAGTGATGGTAGTCATAGTTAGTTGTAGAATTCCAACCCGGAAAGACACTATCTATGATTGTCGGACAGTTTTCTTCTTGAACACGAATCTCAATAAGACAGCCAAAAGATGGATTTTCTTGACGTATCCAATTTCGAACAACATTATGTTTGCACATTTTGTTGAAGCCCTGAGTGTTCCACGCAAAGAATGACGACATATCATTAGTGCTTCCTTTCGGAAGCTTTCTTGGTTTGTTTTTTGGCTGAAATTTATTTGTCCTTTTTTGTGATTTGCTTCTTTGGTGCTTTTGCCTTCCCACGTAAATCTGTTACCATTTTGGACTTTGTCTCTGGAGCCGGCAGATCCACTTCTTTATATGATTCCACTTCTATTTCATCGTTTTCAGAATTTTACCTTCCTCTTGGTCATCGACTTCCTCTTCGATACTCTCAAGAATCTTAAAACTTGATGGAGAACTTGATCCTTTGTCCTTATCCCCCACCATTTGTTTATTGCCTTGATTTTATTTGACAGGGGATCTCATCCCGTATTTGACTACCGTCCATACTTCCTTCGTTTTCTCATCCTCTGCTACATCACTATCCTCTGCCTCTTTTGTTCCATCGTGAACAATTTCCTCTTGATTCATAATACAAATGGTCACCAGCAGTCAAGTCCTTGTCCTTCTCTGACTTTTGATGTTGTATGCTTCTTAGAAGATGAACCTTCCTCTCTGTTTTTAACTGGGCTCTGTCTTACATGTTTATACTTTTGTTCCGATGTAATTATCGAACCTTTACGCATCTGAGAGCATTCGTTTTCTTTGTGTCCCCAACTCTGGCATAACGAACACCGAGAAGGCAACCACGGAAAGGAGACTGCAATTGTTATCTCAGGATCTGATTGGAGACAAATTTTCTCCGGTAACAGTTTATCTAGGTTCACCACAACTAGAACTCGAGCCACATCGAGACGAATGCATCGCTCAGTATTGGGATGCAATTTCTGGGCGTCTCCTACTAGATCCCCCAGAAACATCAGTCCTTTCTCTGAGAATAGATAGTCAGGTACCTGCTGAAAGTCGACCCAAAGAGGCATAGAAGATAAATCCGGTTTCAGTATAGATGTATGAGGGTTCCATTCTTGAACCACTAGAGGTATATCTGAGATATGCCAGAAGTGTCTACGCAGAACACGAGCTCTTGTTTGGCCATCTCCGATTCGAAAAAGCACTGTTTTTGGGTTTAGAAATTGCACATCAATCTTTGATGACTTATCAGAAGTTCCCCATATTCTATTGATTGTGGCATGGACCTTCCCGATATGCGGGGCATCACCAATGAAATATCCGACTATAGAGTTGGACCATAGAGGCTGAGCATCCGTCAAGACATCATACGGGATCTGGGCTGTAGCTATTCCATTGATGACTTCCGAGACCAAGCGAGTAGTCTTAGTTTGAGTAGATTTATCGGAAATGATATCTGAAAAGGAGACAGGCTTGCTTTGATTAGCAATTTTCAGGGAAGAAATTGGTGTAGAAGACAGATTTTCCGGCGGAGGAAGCCCCCTCGACGACGGCTCCATGGTGGAGACTTTTCCTCCCCAAAAGTAGCTTTTCACTAAAGAAATCGCACTCAGTTTTTGATTCTCCCCAACTTTTTTGTTCTTTTAACCATGTCCTTGTTAAAGGTTTAAGATTGAAGATTTTCAAATTTGAAGTTTAAAACCCGGATACGGATCCGGATATCCGTGGATATAGGATTTTTCACGGATATTCGCCCACCGGATATCCGGAGATCTCGGATTCGGATTCGGATAGGAAAATATCGGATACTTCGGATACGGATACGGATACGGATACGAATACTCCAATTTCCCGGATATCCGATCCGATTCCATGCCTATCTGACATGGTTGATATATGCTGAGAGAGTGAATTTTGTAGCTTCCGTAGCAAATTTGTTGTGCACAGGTGCGGTTGTTATTTATTTATTTATTATTTATTATTTATTTTTTAGATAATCAGGAGGTTCTGGACCTAAACTCGTCATCCCCTAGGCCCGAGATAGACTTTAATAATTTTACTTGATCATGTAACCTCTTAGATTACCTCATAGTACATTTCCAGTCGAACTATCGACCTCTGGTTTTTTTTAAACAATGGTTAAATCATTTGACCAATACAATTCCATTTTTAATGTTTTTTTGTCACTCGAAATATTACAAAAGTACAGTTAAATTTTGATAGTTTTGATAAGTTTTGAAATGATTTTAGTGGTTTGGATTGAATTTGAAAAAATTATTATGAGTTCAAATCTCTTAAAATATCACATAATGTTTGGATCTTTGTGGTTTTAACTAAATAAATGTCTCCTTAAATATAAACATAAAAATAAAATAAAATAAAGTTAAGGATTAGTAAATTATCCAACCCGAACCAAACTAAACTAAAGCTACGCAAAAAGCGATTTTTGGTTCTTGTTCGCGTACACTAAATCACCCGATCGATATTTGCTTCATATGATTTCGGTGTTTAGTTCGGTTTAGGTATAACCCGTAAATGTAATTGTATATGAATAACCAAAAAACTCGTAATTGGTTCATTTGCATCTTTAACATCGCTAATGATCTCGAGCCACGTCCACTCTCCCATGTTCACCTCCCTTAGCCATGGCTCGAGCTACTACACGCATCTACTTTTCGAATCGAATATCGTATGAAGCAGATCCATCAAACTTTTTATTGGGATAATATGTTGAAGGATGTACAGAAGTATGTCTCGGGTGTCAAGTTTGTCATACTCACAAATAATCTACATTGTCTTTGGTTGGGTTGTTGCCGCCGTTATCGATGCCTAATTGCATACGGGAGGATAATAGTATGGACTTTACTGAAGGTTTGCCTACTTCTGGTGGTTTCAATGCAATCTTGGTAATCGTATACAGTTTGAGTAAGTTTGATCACTTTATTTCTCTGAAACACCCATTCACGGCTGTGGATGTTGCTCTCATATTCACACAGGAAGTGTACGACTTCATGAGTACTCTGCATCGATTGTATCTGATAGGGACAATATTTTCTTGGGCAGTTTTTAGAAGAAAGTTTCAAACAGTCTGGTACTCGTTTGAAATACAGCATTACTTATTTGCTGATGGGCAAACGAAAGTCTTAAATATATGTTTAGAAACTTATCTCAGGTGTTTTGCCTATGTCACCCACGCACTTGGTATCGCTTCTTGCATTGGGCGGAGCTCTGGAACAATCCCTCTTTCCACACTTTTTTGAAAACAACTCCATTCAAAGTTGTGTATGGACGTGACCCTCTTGCAATTCTCAGGTTTCAAATTGGCTCTACTAAAACATCGATATGGACTTGATGTTGCAGGAAAGGGATTTTATGCTGACACAACTTAAGGAGCACTCGGGGATGAGCCCAAAACTTGATGCCGAATAATGTTGATAAGCATCACCGTGATATGAAATTTGACATTGGTACGAACGTATTTTTGAAGCTAAGACCCAACCGTCAAACTTTGGTTACCAAAGGATGGTGCCAAAAGCTGGCAGCTAAGTATTATAGGCCATTTGAGGTGATGAAGCGTATAGGAAAAGTGGCTCATCGACTGTAACTTCTTCATGAGATCAAGATACATCTGGTGTTCCATACCTCTCACTTAAAGGCTGTGTTGGGCAAGGACCATGAGATTAATCCTTTGCGTTTTGTATTATCTGATATGAATGGGTTTGTGGTGGTGCCACAACTGTTGTTGGCCACGCATTACAACCCTGAAGGTTATTTGGAAGGAGTTGATCAAATGGCACGGATAACTCGAACATGAAAATTCTTTGGTGGTTGTGCAGAAACTGCTGAGGCAATTCCCAATGTTTAAGCTTGGGAATAAACTTCATGTTAAAGAAGGGGTATTGATATGTTGCAGAGAATTTATTTCCGAAAGAAAAAGTAGTTTTTAGAGACGAGAAGTGAAGTGAAGGCAATAATTGAGTCAACCGGTCAATAAAAAGGTTGACCAAATGATGGTTAGCAAATAAGAAAGACTCTAGTTCTCTAAGAGGGTCTACAGTTGAAATCTCAGGAAAGCTTAAATATAAAATCCATTAGCTATTTTCTTCTTTATGCTTGAATGTTGTAAGAGAGTTGATGTGATTGCCATGAGATCGCTATAACTTATGAGTATACTGTGGCACCCGAATTTCTACAATGAGCACAATCTGATAGTATGAAGAAATATAGGAATATAAATTACAAATCCGATACCGAATATGCAATTGGAAGTAGAAGGTTTTGTGTAGGGAGGGGCGTCAAACGAGAGAGGGACCGGAGTGGGAAGCGTCGCCGGAGATGAGGAGATCGGAGGAGGCGAAGCTTGAGGAGCGGCGCCTTGAAAATCGTGCCTGAGAGGAAAATTAGGGCAGAAGATGATTTTTTTTAAAAAAAAAAAAAAAAAGATATTCATTTATTCGACAAAATTTATTACCATATCAACTTTCCAAGTTAAGCCAATCAATGTGGCATTGAATGTTCAAAAGGTTAAACCAAAGATTTATTATCTTTTTTTTTGTCATCTGATTTTATATCAATAAGCAAGTTAGATTACATGCAGTTCAAACATTACAATTCACAGCCTGGAGGAAACAAATTCCCAAACTTTCATATCTACTCTTAAGTCACATGCATATGAAGATGGACTCATCCAAAAAATACCACTCTAACACGAGCACACGAAGGATCCAAAAACAAAAAGACACTCAACTTAAGGATAGAACTCTCTCATCGGCAAATTAAAGATTCCATTTAGCCAAGTCGGTGACTCGAGGCTACATAGGATTGCATACGACAATCATTTGTTACACTTTGAGCAATGAGATTAGCTCCTCTATTTGATGTCGATCCTTCCACTTCTACTTTCCACTTTTTTCGGGGCTATATCACAGCCGATGCTGCCCCATCGAACCTGATCCCATACTCACATCTTCACTAACCTCAACACATTGAGCAGCAAACCATTCAACCACATCACCCCTAATCTTTTCAGCCGATTCAAATGCAGAAGACCTTCTTCATTCAAATAATTAAGAATAGATTCCTGTTTTTCCGAATTCTCCATAGAATATCCAAGGGAAACTTTTCCTTAGTTCTAGAGACCACAAACATTTTTTTTTGTTCAACAAAAGGTGTTGAATGTTTGCAAAAACAGAATGAGATTCGAAACCTTGTTTAGGAGATGGGATAGCCCAAACCTGACGTGCATAAGTGCAAGAGAACAAAACGTGGTTGATGGATTCTCCTTCCAAACCACAGGTTTGGCACCTTTCTATAGGAACACTTTGATCTTTGGATCAGTCTGCAAAGACCCAACTTGACTTTTCAGCTCATTTAAAGAAGGCATGGCTGTAGCTTCACGAATCACCTCTGAATTTTCAAAGCGACTAGCCAACCAATATGCTGATTTGACTGTGAAGTCACCACTCTTGTTGTGTTTCCACACTATGAAATCATCTTGAGCCACAACCGGTTTCTTTGACATAATTCTCTGCACATCAGCCGGGAAGAAAAGTTCTTCTAATTTAGACAGACTGATTCCACTTTCTGAGTCTAATTTCTTTAAATTTAAACGACCTAAATAGAATGATTAACTTTCTCATAAATGCTTATCCATTCATATTGCTTTACAAAATTTACAGACGTATATGTGTAATTACTCATTCCAAAAAAACGTACAAACTTTAATTGCGTATTCGTTCTCCATATCTATGCCCAAAACAAAAACAACAAAAAACCTCATCGTCTCAGTTAATTCTCAAAGTCAAAAAATAAAAAGTCAAAGAAACCTACAAATTTTTAAAATAGAGTGTTGGTGCTGCTCTCACCTAGACTAGAGTGGATAGTTTGTATTTGATTGTCCATAAGACTTTCTTGTTGGCCTCAAATCTGTGAATGTGAATGTGCATGTGCATGTGCATGTGCATGTGCATGGAAGGTCTGCATAAACTGCAAAAATGTCACAGTTCTCTTTTCCTCAAAATTTGCAGGTTTTCACTGAAGTTCTCAAATCATTTACCTCACTTGCTTCCAATTTCGTCAACAAAGCTCACAGTGGAAGGTTTCTTTCTCCATAAGTACTAAATAGTAAATACAAGAAATGATGTCTTCGTTCTCATATCAATGATACATGGGTCCCCGATGTAAGAACATAATCTCATGTGCAGATCAAAAATATCGAAGTTGTTCCCATTACTTTGGAACTGACGATTAACATTTAACAAAAGAAACAAAGAGATAATGATGGCTCACACGTAATCCAATGAAACCATTAGACAATACCATAAAGCAACCATCAAACAATACATAAGATGATTGAAGAGAACACAAAATCATCGAGCCTAAAAAAAGGTCTGAGGTTATAAGAGAAAACGAAAGTGTTCAAAAGAAACGAAATTTTCCACAGAGAAGTTTTTGTCTTTAGCCTGTTCACCGTGATACGACTAGAAAAAAAGGATTCAATGTCTTTTAGCTCTAAAAACCAGACACCTTCAAAAGATTTATTAAGGCAGGGAGGACTCATATGAACAAAATACGGCAAAATACATGCTCATATTCGTATTTCCATCAAGATCAAAATGGTGATGATTCGGGATTTACCGCACAGGCTGTTGGTTATAGTGGTTCTTCTCTTTCTTCTTTGCAGCGGCCAGCTTTGCACGTCTTGCAGCTGCCTCCTGCGCAGCAGTTTTCGCTGCAGCATCCATCTCTTTGCTTGATTTCTTCTTCCTCATGGATGCAATCTTTTTTAGCCTTTCTTTGACATCCATCACAGATTCTTCCTCAGTCGGTTCAGACCCAGCAGCTTCATCTACAGCATCCGGTTTGCTGTTTGCTTGTTGTTCTTGAGATTCTTTTACCTCCTTCTGTTTATCCTTCTTTTTCTTCTTTTTTGATGCCTTTGACTCCCCACCTGCTGCATTCTCCTTCTTCTCTTGTTTAGCATCTGTGAAAGAACACGCAAAGTAATTTTCGTCAGATTAAACTTCTATCGGTATTACAGTCTGATTTTCTCAGCAATGAAAAAACAAAAGTACGATAGTGATACAACATATTAGAAATGCTAATAAGGTAGAGCACACTTGTGTGAAACAATTAGTAGCATTGGCTGTGCTAATATATAAAAATGTCAAGAGTTGAAAACAAAAGTACCTTGAGAGTCCTCTTGGCCATTATTCTCCTTGGGGACAACTCCAAAATCTGCTAACAAAGCCTCGAGTTCGGCAAGTTCTTTCTTCTTCCTCTCTTTTTTGGAAAGTTGCCTCTCTGCCTCCTTAGGAGGTGCAGGAACTTCAGGATCTTTCTTCACCTCAGGCTCTGGTTCTGGATGAACTTGTACCTCTGTTTCCTGTTCGTGCTCTTCATCCACATCATCATCACCTTCATCAAGAATGTCTTCCTCACTTTCACTTTCCTGACAATCAAAGCAAGCAAATTTCATCATAACCCGAGAAAATCACACATGCAATCTCGACATACGATCCCGCTAGAAACAAGTCAACCTTAACGAAAAGGTTTTGAACAAGAGAAGGAGTAACCAAGCCTATTTATTAGACATGCATACGCAAGAAAATGCAACCACAACATGAGTAACATATAAGTGAAAACATTCAGGAAGGAGCAAGCAACAAGCTTCAGAGAGAAACAGCGTGAGCAACAATAACAACTCCTTCTCCCAAAGCCAACCACCAAACATAAATCGGCACGTCTGAAATAATTTATCAGAGCAATAAACATAGGAGAAATCAACAACAGAACAAAGAGAATCGTTAAGCGATAGACAGAGAGCCTTATTTACTGAAAGCAAGACAAATCTCAATAGACATACTGCAAATATCACAACCAATTCAGGAACCAGAGAGACAATATAATGGTTTCACTTCTAACCTCAATGTGAGTGTCTTTTGCATCAGTATNCGATCCCGCTAGAAACAAGTCAACCTTAACGAAAAGGTTTTGAACAAGAGAAGGAGTAACCAAGCCTATTTATTAGACATGCATACGCAAGAAAATGCAACCACAACATGAGTAACATATAAGTGAAAACATTCAGGAAGGAGCAAGCAACAAGCTTCAGAGAGCAATAAACATAGGAGAAATCAACAACAGAACAAAGAGAATCGTTAAGCGATAGACAGAGAGCCTTATTTACTGAAAGCAAGACAATTCTCAATAGACATACTGCAAATATCACAACCAATTCAGGAACCAGAGAGACAATATAATGGTTTCACTTCTAACCTCAATGTGAGTGTCTTTTGCATCAGTATGTGATGGCTCAGAAATGCTCCAGCCAGACTGGAGAGGAGCAGTGGTTGCGTAATAGTCATCATCTTCATCGTCATCATCGATATCAGCCCAAGACTTAACTTTCAAAGGCGTAGGTGCCCAAAAGACCTGTGGCTCAGGCTCCTTCTCTGGCTCTTGCCGTGAAGACGACTTAGAGGACCCTTGGCTCTTACCTGCTTTGTCCGTCTTCTTCTTCTTCTTGCGAGTGTCCAAAGCTGCAAACAAGTTGGTGCTCTGAATCGTAATCGATCCTTCGTCTCTCTTGTTTCCACCTCCAGCCATCTTACTTCCTCTCAATCAAACGCGATTCAGATAAATCAACAGCGAAAAAAACCAAGATCAAGATAAAAACAACAAGCTTATTCTGACAAACCCGATTTCACGTAGAAGTCTCGACGAATAAACAAATATAAACAGAAACAAAAATATGAAATCTGGGTTCGCTTTCTACGCAATAACAAATCTTTGATCGAAAATCCTAGACTCGAGACTAATCACTGATTGCCCAGAAGAAAGAACAGTACATCCCGATGGATTTGAAAAATTAGGGTTCGAGATGAGAAATCATAAAATCCACAAAAGGCTATGAAATTGGAATGGAAACGGAAACGAGCGAGAGAAGAAGAAGAGGAACTCGATTGGTAGGAGAGTTTTAGAATTAGGGTTTTGCTTCTTCCTTGTTAAGGATGAGGAAATCTGGGAGTAGCAGCCGTATAGGTTAGGGCTAAATCCGAGAGAAGGAGATAACGCGAGAGAGAGCCATTAACAAGCTCCTGTCCCTGAATTTATATGGGATATGTAAATTTACCTTTTGGTACCTAATAAATTTTGGTTTATCTTTTTGCTAAATTTATTTTAGGGCTATACAGTTTAGCCCAAAAGTTTAGATAGTTAATGTTGTAGCTGGAGATACAACGGTCAAAATTTGTAAATATGAATAATTAGGAGACTTTGGCTTATCTTTAAGAAAAGAAAAACTGATGGACTATCGATGAATAAACAGAAACTTTGTTGCTCGATGAGAACATACAGAATCTGAGAGCGATTTATACATGGTTTTTGCGGAGTATACTAGTTTAGTATTTCGATTCTCAAGAGCGATTTACAAGAACAATAACAAAAAAAGACAAGTGTTTGAGTCTAAACTAAGTTGTAGTTGAGGGTGGTGTCGAGAGTTGGATTCTCGTCCTTTTGCTCCTTGCTCTTGTCCTTGTTTTATACTCCAAGATCGTGTCAATCTTCGAGTTTCTTTTTTCATAAAAGAATTGTATCTCGAAATCTCTTTTCATTCTTTCGAACAAAGAGTTGTTCTCCCAGCCCCCATTTGTTCTGCCCAACAAAGGTTTGCTTTGAAGTTTAGTAGATGTACTTGACTTCGCAAGTTGCCTACGTACCCATTTCGGGATCAAGCTACTATGTAGTTCATTTGTCTCTCTTTGCCACTTCGGGACATTGTCGCTTTAGCTATTAGATAGATGTTGTCTGCAGAGTTAATCCGCAAAGTTAAGATCTTATCAATTCTTTGAGTGAACTGATTTCAACCTTCCCACGACTCCGATTTCTTCCGAAGTCGGAAACTTAACACATTGGTGATATGTTAACGACACTGCCCTAATCAAATTCAGCCAAGATGTTCACATAATAGCATTGTAGGGAACTTGAAAATCCACTACAATGAAAGTTACCATCTTTATCACTCTGGCTGCTCGATGGTTCCTATTGAAGTTGGAGACATCAAAGACGAACCAGCTACCTTTCCATTCCAATTGCTTTGAGGACGATCCAACGGTTCAATCAAAAGATATATGAAGATCAAGAAGTCCCATTTCACCACGGGCAGAAGCTCTCTACCCGCGGCCATAGTCCATTTCACCACGGGCATAAGCTCTCCATCCGCGGCCAGGAGGCAGTTCGCCGCGGGCAGAAACCTTGGACCCACGGCCGACACCTATTTCGATCCTAAAGCCCGTTTGAAAATCCGTTTTAAGCCCCACTTCGATTTCTCTTCAAGGAAAACCCTAAGGACGACTAAACAAGAGTTGAAGACCTATAAATATGTACTTTAGCTGTCCCAATTTCGTGTGCCTCATTGTGCCCTTCTTGGGTGCCCCTTTGGGAGCCACCATCACGATTTTCTAGGGTTTTTATGTTCTTCGTTCTTTGTTTAGGGAGATAAAGATTTCTCTTGAACCCTCTTTTCTATTTTGTTCTTTATATTATGCATTCTTAGTTTATGTATTTGCATTTATATTACCTTTACTTTTCTTTTCGAGATTGGTAGAGAAGTTATATACGGACTTAGTTTTTAAAATCGAGAGACTTCTTCTTCCATCTCTTGCTTTTTATTTAATTATGTCTTCGCTTTTAATTATGTTTGAGTAATTTTTTGTTTAGTTTAAGGGCTCCATCGAAGGGAATCGACTATGTTCGATAAGGATCTTTGCGAGATCAACTTAGCCGAATTCTAGAACTCTTTCTTATATATCGTTGTTAATGCACGAATCTAGCGTCATGAACTAGAGGCTGATCTCTAGGTGTTATAAGAACCACCAAAAGTGATAAATCTAACCACCCAAACCATTAATTTATAGGAGCGTGTCGCGCTATAAGATACGAAAATTTACTTATAGAGTGTCGTGAATGTTCAAAAACCAGCTCGAACATCATGACTTTCTGCGCAGCCAGAGACGAAAGCTATTGGTCGAGTATATAAGTTATTGCTGCGTAGGATGTACGAAAGTAAGCTACGCCATTTATTCTGTTCAGTTCGTGGAGTTACTAGAATCAATGTTACTAAGAGCTTTGTTACCGTGTTTTGAATCGATCATATCCCATAGATATCTTGGTCAACTCAACATAAGTCTTTATTATTTTAATAGCATCTAGAAATCATGACAACCTATCCAAAAACTCCTTTTTCGTCTTAGACTTCCTTACGAATTCTGGTTCTAAGGTTTTGTAGGTAAGTGAGGATTCCCTGTGGATCGATACCTTAAGTACTACACTGCTGCTGTTCACTTGCAGTTACCTAGGTTTATAAATATTATTACCTGAAGCTATGCTAAACCCTAGCAGCATCACTTCTTTATCCTTGCCCAATGTGTCACCGGACTTCGGTGGTCGATTATCACCGCTTCTTTTTTATTCTTTATGAACCGCAAAGGCTTGCATTCTGTGTGATTGACTTCTTTCTCTGAGATCCCTCCTTTCACTTCGAATTCTTGTAACGTTTTGCGAGTGAAAGACGCTCTTCTTTGGCTGTTGCAAAGCCCACACCTCTGTGAAGTGCGTCCTGGATTGTGGCTTGTGTATTAACCACCAAGTCATCTCTAATTTGGATTCGTGCCACAAACCCATCTTTAAGGCTGCTAGAGTTGTCTCATCATGGACGACTAGCATCCTAGCAATAGACCGTTCTCCCACTCAAGAACCAATCGAGGGCAGGCCCTGTGAGGTGCTTTGCAAAGAGTTTACACAATCTGACATCTTTCTCGAACTCATTAAAATGAGCTCTTCCGAATGCAATCCTAAACGCGGTTAAATGGGATTTAGGATCTGTATTTCCTTCGTAGACTGGGAGTTTTAGTTTACCCATGTCTTTGATAGGCGTATTCTCAATACAAATTGAGAACGGAGTTTGCCTATTCTCTTCGACTTCGCGATCGATCTCGGGGGCTGCGCTAGTGGCATTATGGATTCGTGAATTTACATTGTGTAATCCTTCCTGGATTTTTGCCAGTACCTGATGAAAGTATTCCAATTCTGTTGGATCTACATTGAATCTAAGATTCCCGGCGAGTTGATCGTGGTTTCCTACTATTTGCATAACGAATTGTCCTTGTTCGTTCCTCTGTTCATAATTGGGAGTTAGGACGGGTCTTTGATCTGGATTTCGCTGATGCGAATTAAGTGGATCAAAAGGTGGTGGTGGAGGATAGGTTGTTGGCTCTATTCTCTATGGAATATGATGCCCTTGTCCGTTTTTCTGCTCGGCCGCCGGGGTCAAAATTGTTCTTTGATCCGGGTTTCGAGGATGCTGTTTTAACGGTTCGAAAGGAGGTGGTGGAGGAAAAGCTGACGGATCGACCTGTATTCCATCCCTTAATGGCACTTGTGCACTTCTACTTCCCTGCCCTTGGTAGAACGGACCCGTCCTAAGTGGGTGATAACACCGTATTTTTACTATCTATTTTAGAACACTTTAATAAGTGTTTCATTCGCTTTTCTATGTTTTTATTACGGTTTTCGCATATTTGTAGTTTCAAAACTCTTTTCAGCTTACTTAGGCAAAAGTATTGCAAATTGGAGAAAAACCAGATTTTCGGCTCAGTTTCAAACCGTCAGAAGTTCAATTGCCAAAGAGGTTTTTCTCACCGTCTGATCCAGCCCAATTTTGGAGATATTCAAGAAGGACCAGCTACCTTTCCATTCCAACAGATTTGAGGACGATCCAACGGTTCAATCAAAAGATACATCAAGATCAAGACGTCCCATCAGGCCACTCCCGAAGCAGTCCCAGCCGCGGCCAAGAGGCAATCCACCGAGGCCAGGAAGCCTCCACCCGCGGCCAAGTGAAGGTTCGCCGCGGCCAGACCCACTGGATCCGCGGACAAGCTGATTTCGTCCCGTAAGCCCAATTTCAAGGCCCGTTCAATTCTCGTCACTTAAAACCCTAAAGACCGACGAAATCAAAAGAGAAGACCTATTTTTAGTTTAGTTTATTCTTACCTTTTGCTCTTATTTTTTGCATTTTACTTTTTGTTCGATACTCTTAGAGATTGATGAAGAGGTTTTCTCCATACTTTGTTCTTAAAATCGAGAACCCTCTTTCATCAATCTTCTGCTTTTATTTATTTATGTCTTTTAATTTGTGTATGTGGGAGTAGTTTCATTATTGGGTTTAAAGAGATTATCAAAAGGGAATTCTATGTTCGATAAGGATTTCACATGGTAAAACCCTACCCGATTTCTAGAGCTCTTTCTTAGAGATCGTTGTTAATGCATGAATCTAGCGTCATGAACTAGAGGCTGATTCATAGTAGTTAATGAACCACAAAAAGTGCTGAATCTAAACTCCCGAACCGTTCATCTATAAGAGCGTGTCGCATCGTAAGATATGAAAGTATACTTACGGAGTGCCGTGAACTAAGAAGAACTAGCGCGAACAGCACGATTTTCCACGCGGCCAGAGACGAAAGCTACTGGTCGAGTGTATAGTTTGTTGGTGCGTAGGATGTACGGAAGTAGGCTATGCCGTTTATTCTGTTCAGTTCGTGGAGTAAAAATCTAGAAACTTTGTTACTAAGAGCTTAGGGGCCGTGATTGAATCGAGCATACCCTAAGATATTCCTGTCGATCCAACATCGTTTTATTATAGTTTACAAATCGTTTCCCCCCCCCCCCTTTAGCTTATTGCCATCGATTTGCATACCTAGTTTTCAAGCAATTTTCCGTTTTTCCGTTCTTTACAATTTTCGCGACAAAAACCCTATAAAACTTATTCTCGTTCTAGACTTCCTTTATATTCTTTGTCTAGAAGTCTCATAGAACAGCATTCTCTCCCTGTGGATCGATACCTTAAGTACTACAACGCATGTTTGTGCACTTGCATAACTTTTAGGTTTACAAATTTAAAACCTGAAGTTTCAGAGACCAATCCAAGCCGCATCAAGTTGTTGGCGCCATTGTCGGGGAGGCAATCACTACTTGTTCTGTCACACCTTAGAGGTTACTAAATCGACTCTAGAACAAACTTTTTCTTTTTAATTTTCATTTTTTTTCTTCGTTTCAGGCTTTGAAACATGGACTCGCCTCTGGTGCGAGATGACTACTACGAGCAAGGTTGCTACGACCCATCTTGTAACGCCCGCGTCCCGGAAGAATTGATTATTGGGCTGAAATAATTAATTCGGGTTTGTTCCGGGGTAGTATCGATCGATACTAGGTGAGTATCGATCGATACCAGTTCGAAAGGCATCGATCGATACAGGGTGGTATCGATCGATACCGTGCGGAGTTAATTGTTCCTTATATCTTCTTCTCTTCTTTTCTTACGCGTAACCATTGTTTCTTTGGAAAAACGGTTGGTCTTGCGCGAGAGAGAGAGAGAGAGAGAGAGAGAGAGAGAAAGGGAAGGAAGCTTGGTGAAGCTTGGATCTTGCGAGATCAAGGGGATTTGAGCTTGGTGAGAAACTCGAAGAAGGGATTGGAGGAGCGTTGGTTTTGGCGTGAGACGGAACGTCTTCTAGAGCTCGATCCGTCCGATTTAAGGTGAGTTGTGACCAAAGGTTAGCAATTAAGCTTGTGTGATGCTTAGTTAAGCTTGATTGTTGAATCGTGTGGCTTGTGTGACGATTTGTGTGGCGATTTATGGGTTTAGATTTCGCGTAGGTCGTGAATCGCAGGGGAGTATCGATCGATACCAGGGGTGTATCGATCGATACCAGTCCCTTGTCGGTAGACTCATGTTGAGTCGGTATCGATCGATACTAGGGGTGTATCGGTCGATACCAGTCCCTTGTCGGGAGGTTGTGTTTTGGTTTGGGCATCGATCGATACCAGGGGGTATCGATCGATACCGGTTGTGGTTGTGCGTGTGTGTTTAGTTTTTCATAGAGTTGAATTACTGATTGTGCTGGAAGTTTTAATTGGTGTTAATTAATTCTTCGTATTGTTAATTGCTCATTGTTGTTAATTGTTAGCCTGTTGTTGGGAGGATCAATCTCACTCAGCGTTTGGTTAGCCAAATGTTGATGCATCACTTTTGTCGATGCAGGTAAAGATAAGGCGTGATCGTGGAATCGAGGCAGTGAAGAGGGGATGATTAGGACCCGGGGTTTTTAATTGTTGTTTTATTGCTTTCGCTGTTGTAGAACTGTTAACACTGGTTTTGTGTTTATGTGTGTTGTATTATTT
>PKMM01026163.1:795825-822922 GCA_002933915.1 Eutrema heterophyllum | reverse complement strand
GAGGCTCTGTATGGGAGGCCATGTCGTACCCCCTTGTGTTGGACACAAGTGGGGGAGAGGAGCACTTTGGGTGCGAGTTTTGTTCAGGAAACCACGGAGAAGATCCGGGTTTTGAAGCTGAACATGAAAGAGGCCCAGGATCGGCAAAAGAGTTATGCCGATAAGAGGCGGAAAGAGCTGGTGTTTGAGGTGGGAGATAGTGTGTATCTCAAGATGGCTTTACTGAGAGGTCCGAACAGGTCCATTACTGCGACTAAGTTGAGTCCGAGGTATATGGGACCGTTCCGGATTGTGGAGCGTGTTGGACCGGTAGCGTATCGGTTGGAGTTACCCGTGGATATGCAAGCATTTCATAAGGTCTTCCATGTGTCGATGCTGAAGAAGTGTTTGCATAGGGGTGACGAGGTATTGGGTGAGATTCCGTCAGATCTCCAGCCCAATATGACCGTTGAGGCGAGACCCTTGAGAGTTCTTGAGCGGAGGGTCAAGGAGCTTCGTCGGAAGAAGATTCCGATGATGCGAGTTCTGTGGCACTGTGACGGGGTGCAGGAGGAAACTTGGGAGCCAGAGGCTAGGATGGAAGCGAGGTTCCGGAAGTGGTTCCAGAAGCAAGCTGCGGCTTGAGTTCCATCGAGAGGTTCCAGTTTCGGTTGTAGCTGTGTGCTATGTGTGTTCATTTTGTATTTCCGTTGTGTAGTACGATGTTAATTAATTCGGGTTTGTTCCGGGGTAGTATCGATCGATACTAGGTGAGTATCGATCGATACCAGTTCGAAAGGCATCGATCGATACATGGTGGTATCGATCGATACCGTGCGGAGTTAATTGTTCCTTATATCATCTTCTCTTCTTTTCTTACGCGTAACCATTGTTTCTTTGGAAAAACGGTTGGTCTTGCGCGAGAGAGAGAGAGAGAGAGAGAGAGAGAGAGAAAGGGAAGGAAGCTTGGTGAAGCTTGGATCTTGCGAGATCAAGGGGATTTGAGCTTGGTGAGAAGCTCGAAGAAGGGATTGGAGGAGCGTTGGTTTTGGCGTGAGACGGAACGTCTTCTAGAGCTCTATCCGTCCGATTTAAGGTGAGTTGACCAAATGTTAGCAATTAAGCTTGTGTGATGCTTAGTTAAGCTTGATTGTTGAATCGTGTGGCTTGTGTGACGATTTGTGTGGCGATTTCTGGGTTTAGATTTCGCGTAGGTCGTGAATCGCAGGGGAGTATCGATCGATACCAGGGGTGTATCGATCGATACCAGTCCCTTGTCGGTAGACTCATGTTGAGTCGGTATCGATTCTCCGTATTGTTAATTGCTCATTGTTGTTAAGTGTTAGCCTGTTGTTGGGAGGATCAATCTCACTCAGCGTTTGGTTAGCCAAATGTTGATGCATCACTTTTGTCGATGCAGGTAAAGATAAGGCGTGATCGTGGAATCGAGGCAGTGAAGAGGGGATGATTAGGACCCGGGGTTTTTAATTGTTGTTATATTGCTTTCGCTGTTGTAGAACTGTTAACACTGGTTTTGTGTTTATGTGTGTTGTATTATTTATTTCCGTTTAAAAAAAAAAAAAAAAAGGTGTGGTCGTTTCACATCTTGTGCTCACTACTCTCACGATTCACACGTCAACTGTGATTCGTTCTACATAGATCGGAAATGGGCACCGACCATCTATTCTCAAGGACGCCACAAGCCTCCTTACTACCGAGACGAGCCTTTTGCATCTCCATTTGTCAACTCTCGACAACACCCATACCGTCTTCCTCATCAAATCTTGAACCAGCATGAAGACAACTCGGAACTTAGCACTTGTTTGGAGCGACTAGAAGCAATGATCAACAAAACCATTGACTTACAAGCTAAGTCCGGAGCCGCTTTGAACGAGAGGATAGACTCAATGTCTGTCGAATTCAACAAGAAGTTCGATGATCTTACTGCCCACGTCAAAGTCCTTGAAGAACAGACCCTTAAAGACGCTGCGACACTCAACGAGAATATGGAACTCGTTGAAGAAGAACAAGGAAGACAAAAGTTTGATATCCAAAAAGCTAATAATGGAGTACGTACTTTGAACTACAAGCTTGATGATTTGGATAACTACGTCAATGACAACAGTAACACCACCTACGACTACACCCTTGAGCCGTGGGAAGGAGTAGGAGAAGTTAAAGACAAGACAAGAGAGCTCGATCTTATACTAGATCGACTTATTTATGCTATTGATGAAGTGGAGAAAGTGGAGAAACTTTCTAATGAGGAGCATGATACAACACTTGATGTTCCTGTCCCTGATCTAAAAGAGAAGCCAAATGACGCCCTTGAACCAGAAAACACCAAATGAGACAAAGAAGACGACGAACCGAACAATTCCCCACAGAATTTCCTCACTGCGGTCGCGACCATCCCTGTCTCGGCCAAACCACCTTTTGCCGCAGGTGCAAATTCCTGACCTTCGGCCGAGTTGCCTTCCGCCGCGCCTCCGTCTTCTCCAACCGCGGCCAGCTCCTACTCGTCTCTCCTTGGAACTCTAGAGTCCCGTTCACCCTCCTTCGAGCAAGCTGCTTTCTCCATAGAAACTCAAGCTCCATATGAGACTTCAAGCGACTTGGAACCAGACACTCTTGCACCTTGCAACATGGTTTGGTCTACTCAACCATTCGAGGAAATCGAGGAACAATACTCCAAAGAACAAGACCCAAGGTTGTTCTTCTGCGAGTATGATTTTAGTTCGATGTATGGCTCTGTCTTTGAACCAACACCTCCAGCAAGTGAAATACCCGAGGAGCCAAAGACACAAAGCATCTCACGAGAAACATTGACCGAATTTAACAACTTTGTTAAATCGATCCCGATGTTCATGTATTTCCCGGACGTGTGGGAAAAAGGTCATTTACAAAAATTCTTCCGCTACAGCATGGAGAGTAGAGAAGACATTTGTGAGAGCCGAAACTCGCACAATCCATCTTTTGTCGAGGGATTAGAGGGAACATAAGATTCTTGAAGAAAAAAACACAATAAAAGATCCAAAGATGGTTGTTTTATTGCTGTGAGAAAATGTAATTAGTACAAGTTGATGAGAGCTATTGCTAGGGTTTCGAGATGGGTTACAAACAAGGCTGAAGACAATATTTATACGAGTCCGCACTGATGGGAATTTCGGAGGCGAAGAGGAATATTCCTTTCCACTATGTGCGGCCGTCGACCTGGGTCGTTAACCTGACCCATGAGAGTTGGGTAGATGGGCTTTATTTCGGCCCACATGATATTCGTTCTTGACGGCTTGTAATCTGGTTGGTTCGGTTCTACTTCGATGCAAGGAAAAATTGGCTTCAGCTCGAGATCAGGACGAGGCGAGATACCGCCTTGGCCTCGGCTTTGCTCTTCTGGTCGAGGCTAGATATCTGAGACGTCATACTTCACGAATGTCGTCCTTCAGCTCGGGTCCTACATACTCCTCTGGGGGCCATGTTAATCTTGAATGGGTGAAAACCGACCCCAACAGTTTGCCCCCCATCTCGTCAGATTCAGAGATGATTGTGACGAGGTGAAGCTTTATCGAGATTAACCGACGCGCTCGGCTGATTGCTATCGCCTGTTTGCCGAGCTGTAACGAGGGGTCTTTGTTGATGTCGAGCCAGTCGTTGGGAACGAGGTGGATGACTAGATGTTTTTGATCATGGTGAAGATATAGGAATTTCGAACCGCCGCTTCGTCTCGGCGTGCCTCGGGGTATTCATACTTAGATTTCATGTCCTTGTTGGTTTTGCACACATGTCCTTGTATTTCGCCTTAAATACCTCGGGAATCGCAAATGTTTCTGTTTATTCCTGAGGTCACATGCAGTCACGCGCCGAGTTGCCTATAAATAGCGAGATATCCTCTTTATTCCCTTATTCTTCGCGTTTGTCATAATCCGAAAACAGGTAGCTCTCTCATCTCTATTCTTTTCTCTTCATTTATTTTCCGGTTAGGACTCTGATTCAGTACTGCGTCAGTTAGTTTATCCGATCCGAAGTACGGCGAGCCTCTGAGTTTTCCGATCCATCTCTGTGTACTCCGATTTATCTTCATCGATTCAAGCTTAATCAACTATTTCTGAGGCGTAATGTCTAATTCTGCCGGATGGCTTGGTCATGATTCCAAGAAGTTCTACTGGATGGCTTGGTCATGATTCCGAGAGCGGTGACGAGAGGAACGGATCTCCCGAGGCGATTCTGTCTTTGACTGCTCCCATCGAACCCAACACGAGCAGATTGCTCGAGGAGGTGAATTCTCTCGAGGTTGGTTTATTGGCGGATCTGGTCGAATTTGTCGACGGCATAGAGCAAACGATGTCAGGGCGAGATGCAGGTCCTTCGAGCCAGACGGAATCCAAACGTCCAAAGAAGATAAGTGAAAAAACTTTTCCCGGCTCTACCCATACTAACGAGGAATCTCTTGCCTAGCTAAGGTGTCGCTTTGAAATTCCCGAGGCGGTTGATAACACCGGTTTTTTACCATTTTTATGGATCACTTTCATACTCTTTTGCATGTGTTTTCACTCCGTTTTCAAATGTTTTCAAGTAATTTTCATGTTTTAGAGTTTTGAAAGACATTTCAGGTAACTCAGAATAAAAGAGTGCATTTTGGACCAAAAATATGTTTTTGGATAAATTTGGACCGTCAAGAAATCTTGCAGCTAATGGAGACATTTTCACCGTCTGATCATCCCCAAATTTGGACACAACAAATTAGAGACAACCAGCTTTCTAATGCAATTAGATTGGAGACGATCCAATGGTTGGATCCTTAAATATACCCGAAGCACTGAAGGCAAATGAAGCTGCCCCGAAGAAGTTCACCGCTCCTAGAGGAGTCCCAGCCGCGGCCAAGCATCATTCCGCCACCCCTAGAGGAATCCCAGCCGCGGCCAAGAGGCGTTTCGCCACCCCCAGAAGCCACACACTCGCGGCCAAGACCCTAAACAAAGATTACACTTATAAATACTTTTTAAGTCTTTTAGACAGAGACACACAACTCTTATCACGCTTGAAGGCAGAAGCGAAGCCCTTGCAACTTTTGCACTTGTTTTCTTTTGGTTTGGAGCAAAGAATTCTCGATTCGTATTCTTCGATTAGATTAGTTTTAATTTCATGGCTTAGTTTAGTTTAGTTTCCTAGCTACGACCGTGACAAACCCATAAAAATAGTTTCCGTCTAGACATAAGTTAGGATTCGTTAGAAATTAGACAATGTCACCCCGTGGATTCGATCCCTAAATACTACGGTGTGTGATGTATACTTGGGGCATAGTTAAAAAGGGTAAAACCCGCACGTCGGGAATAATCTCGGTTTGTCAGCGGTTGAGTTCGTTATTCCTCGTCCTTCCGACCGACCTGAAGAGCCTCCTTTAGATTGTTTTACCGTATACGAGGGTTTCTTTCCCTTGTGTTTTATGTGGTTTCCCGTGCCGAAACTCGTTCTGCGATACCTTTGGAAATACGTGATCGCATTGAGCTAGGTTTCGCCTCGGGGGCTTCGACATCTAATAGGGATCTTGACTAGATGCGCTGAATGTCAAATAGAAATTAACCTGAAGTATCTCCTAAATATTCTGGAAGTCCGACGAGTCTCTAATTCAAAAAGAGTTTATATCTCCAATAAGGCTGGTCTCAGAATCATCGGGGGTTTCCCAAGTAAGGATGTTTGGGAGGACCATTTCTTCTTTGTTCGGATTTCTAAGGCCTCTGTGGATCGGTCTTGCCTTCTAATAGTCATGACGAGCTGGGGATCGCTTGGTAGTTATTATGTGCATTCATAACTCGTCGTATTGCCGGATGCCTTTAATTAACTTTGTGTTCTTGTTTTCGTAGTTCACAGCGCGCTTCCAGAGCGTCTATCCGATCTATCTGAGTGGAAGACATTTGTGAGAGCCGAAACTCCGCACAATCAATCTTTTGTCGAGGGTTTAGAGGGAACAGAAGTTTCTTGAAGAAAAAAACACAGTAAAAGATCCAAAGATGGTTGTTTTATTGCTGTGAGAAAGCGTAATTAGTACAAGTTGATGAGAGCTATTGCTAGGGTTTCGAGATGGGTTACAAACGAGGCTGAAGACAATATTTATACGAGTCTGCACTGACGGGAAATTTGGAGGCGAAGAGGAATATTTCCTTTCTGCTCTGTGCGGCCGCTGACTTTTACTAGGGTAATTGATGACATGGGCCGTTAACCTGACCAATGAGAGTTGGGTAGATGGGCCTTGTTTTGGCCCACGGGATATTCGTTCTTGACGGCTTGTAATCTGGTTGGCTCGGTTCTACTTCAATGCAAGGAAGAATTGGCCTCGGCTCGGGATCAGGCATGTTCTTAGTTTGGTTGAACGACGTTACCGCCTTGGCCTCGGCTTTGCTCTTCTTGTCGAGGCAAGATATCTGAGACGTCCTACTTCACGAATGTCGTAATTCAGCTCGGGTCCTACATATCCCTCTAGGGGTCGATGTTAATCTCAAATGGGTGAAAACCGACCTCAACAACATTCGTATCTACTTCATGAGAGCAAGGCATTCATCAACGCCTTATGCAACTTCCTATGCCATTCGAATCTTTCATCCCGAGAAACACAAAAGATACTCGAACGATTAGTTGGTAGAAGTTAAAGGAATTCAACAGTGTGGTTCGTGATCTACCTCGAGGAACCACATTTGCTAGGGCTTTCATGGACCACATAATTGGTCACTCCTTTTGTGAAAGCAAAGAATCCATCTCGGAGATAGAAGATCTCTTTGCGAATGCTATGAAAGGAAGACCCGTTCGGAGTCTTCATAAGATTCAAGAGCAAGGGCAGTTTCTCATCACTTGCACCATCCGTGGAGTCGAGTTTAAAGACGTTCTTTGTGACTCCAGAGACTGCCTTAGCATCATGTCAACATCAACCGCCAAAAGCCTCGGTATCAAGCACGTGCACCATACCCGAACGAAAATCAGCATGGATGATAAAAATTGTGCTACACCAAAGGGGATCGCCTATGAAATGCCTATAAGGATTGGAGATTGCATAGCTCCCATCGATTTCTACATTGTCAAAGCGACGAAAGTTGATTCTACACCGGTGATCCTAGGATGGCCTTTCTTGTCAACCGTTGGAGCCATCATGGATTGGCCAAATCGACGTGTTTCCTTTGTGAACATCAACAAGGATGTGTTCTTCACCGCTGTCCCGCTCAAGAAAGAAGGACTCCTCAAGCAAAAGGATGCCGATCCCGATTGTGTGAGCCAAAACTCACGTAATCAAATTCTTATAAGGATTCAAAAAAAGGGGAACAAAAGTTTTTGGGAAAAACACAAGAAGAGATCCAAAGATGGTTTTATTGCTGTTTGTAAGCTTTTGAGTACAAGAGAAGTATTGCTAAGAGTTTATGCTAGGGTTTTTAGATGTTGGTGTTACAATCGATTATGACTACTATTTATACATGTTCGTATACGAGAATCTCGGAGGTGAAAAGGAATATTTGCGCGGCCACTAACTCGTGCTTTGACTAGGGTAACTGATGATATGGGCTTCTAACTCGACCCAAGAGAATGTTTTTTAGAGATTGGCTCCCGAGCTGTTTTTAGAGTCGGTGAAATAGGAAGTTTCAACACATATCTCATACGAAGTGGTGTGTTCTGAGACGATCCGCTCGGTACTATATGTCGAGATGTTAAAGACCAGTGTGCTATGAAGTGAATGATGATTGGGTTTAGATTTTACATCGGTTTTAGGGCGTGCGATGTAGACTCGACTTACGTTCCCGTTTCGATAGTAAAATTGTGAGTGGTTTGGTCGAGGTATATCTTTTCCTTCCTCTGGTCCGGATATACCCGCCTTTAATTTAAATAGCGCGCTTTAATCCGTGGTGGATTGTAAGAGAACCGCAATCCATATAGGATAGTGGTTAATTAAAATCCGTAAAGGATGTATTAATTCGTTGTTGTGGCTAGCAACAGACGAAAAAAGATGAGTGTAAATGAGATATATATTGATAAAAACTTAAGTACATAAAGGTCGCGCTTACAAAGATGAGAGTATGTATACGTACCCACTCCCCCCCCCCCTTTTAAAGAGGGGGACAGCTGCACATTTCCGAAGATTGGTTGCCTACATACCCTTTTCAGAGATCAAGCCATCCCGTAGTTCATGGTGATGAGGTGGCGGTTCTAGTCGAAAGACAGTTTACTCCTTAGGTGGGTCTTCAGTGATTTACTTCATGCTTCTTCGGTTCGCGCGTGGTTGCTATGTTGCGGATCTGGGGACTCTTCATCTTTGTGTGTTGAGCTGGGTAGCGGGTAGAAGACATTGATGTCGATGTGAGTGTAAGATAGGCGTTGACGTGGCCAATCCATGATTGCTCCGGTCGTAGCTAGGAATGGCTATCCAAGGATTATCGGAGCTGGATAGATCTTTCTTGCTTTGAAAACGTAGAAGTCGACGGGGGCTATGAAACCTCCAATCTTTACAGGTATGTCACGCGCAATCCCTTTTGGTGTTGTACGAGACTGATTGGCTACGCTTATCCTTGTTCGGGTTGGGTGGATATGCTTGATGCCGAGGCATTTGGCAGTTGATTTGGAGATGACGCTAAGGCAAGCTCCGGAGTCGCACATGACGTTAGTGAAATCAATGCCTTGGATGTTGCACGAGATGAGAAATTGCCCTTGTTCCCGAGTTTTGTAAAGTATCTCAATTGGCCTTCCGCGTCTTGCATAAGTGAAGAGATCCTCTATTTCTGATGTGGATTTGGTGCTATCGCGGAAGAAACGCCCAAGTTTGCATTCCGTGAATGCTTTGGCGAACGTGACTTCTTTGGGTAGGCTGCAAACTTCTTATAAAAATTCTTCAAGTTTCCCTGTGCCTATTTTATTTGGGTGCCAACGATGTGGTGCGGACATGGGAGGGGTAGGTGTTATTGGACTTTCTCACGGTCCGCACAATTACCCGTTGTGCACAATGCCTCAATCTAATGGCATGTCATTGCAGCACTTAGGGATCGAATCCACAGGGAAATAAGAACGACACACTAAGAATACATGACGCTATCTAATCTAAGCGAATATCTGGTTTTGGTTTTTGATCGAACAAATTGAAACATACAGAAATTTAATAAATGACAGGACACAATTTCAATTTCAATAAACGAAAAGCAAAGTAATCAAAAAAGCGTTTAATATCGATTTAGACAAACGAATTCTCGGGTAAAGTTAACGACTCGGGTGATCCTTTAATCTATTCAAGATGCTCAAACATTCAACTAAATACTTCCTTAGGCCTTATAACACACTAAATATTAATCCACGTCCATGGTATTAACCTCTTTCTTAGTCATAAACGTCCGTTCGCGATTCTATGACTAACAAGCAATGAACACAAGTCTAAATAGCCACAATTCACCTTAGACTACAACTTCCGTTAGCTAAGATATGAAAAGCACTCGTTAATTTCGTTCAAGACTTTCATCAAACACCTTCCGGGTGATGAAACTCGATCCCTAGGTTCTAGATCAACTAGATCAAGATCAATCTAGCATTAAGAACACTTAATGAACAAGGATTTCAAGTAATCTAACTCCTAAGCATCAAGAACAAACCTAGAATCACCCTAATCTACTTCACCCAAGAACCCTAAAAGAGCTACTCACACATAACTAAATCACAAATATAAACCATACAAATGAAAGCCATAAGCAAAGTAAGATGAAAAGTAGAAAAAGATTGAAGAAAATTTCACAAGATCTTCAAAAGATTTCCAATATTTATTAAGAACAAGGGTTTTCTCTCAAGAGATTTTTTGTTAAAAGTCATAAAAAGTTGGTCTTTCTGGTCTTAAAACCAGTTATTATACAGGCCTGGCCGACAAAGAAGAAGAGATAGTGGGCCAAATAGTGAAAAACACGTTTTAGGAACTGTTTTTGGAGGCTGGGTCATGTTTTTTTTTTTATTCTGAAAGATAAAACTTCATTTTATCGGTTGCCTTTATCGGCCAAGTGGCTGATAAAACAGATTGCAGAAACGTCGATTCTTCGGCTTCCATCCTTCGTCATTATCGGTCTGTTTTATCGGCCAAGTGGCCGATAAAACCTTCACAGGAACTTGACAGAAACTTGACGTCCTTGGCTTGGTGATCTTCTTTTTTATCGGTTGGGTTTATCGGCCAGGTGGCCGATAAAACCTTCACAGGAGATGCAATTCTTCTTGGCATGAGACGGGAATTCTATCGGTCCCTTTTATCGGTCTGGTGACCGATAAAACTGCTTCTCAGGGACACCGTCATCTTTTCCTCTTCTTTCTTGCCCCGTTGTCCTTCCATGCCGGCTCTCCACATCCTACTAACTCCAAGAGTACCTGAAAATGACTCAAAATGGTATGTACATGCAAATGCACAACCTAGGACTCTAAAACACACTCCTAAAGTTAAATGAGACACTTATGAATGGATATGTTACAAAGAATGTATGAATGGGGACAAAACACACTAGAATAAGGGGTTTAAAACATGTAAAAATGACACATATCAGTAGGCTCGAAGGCTGAATAAGTTTTGCAATAGTAATCTGTGGTATCGCGGCACATGAAGGAATCGATGTATGACATGTTCGCTGTCTTCGGTAGGTTCTTATGGCGAGGTGAAGAGGGGGTTATGCATTCGTTGCGGACTCCAGATGTGCGAGGAATCGGCTAGACAATCTTAGAAGGGCATGATCGGGATGGGACAGCTAGAAAATCGTTTGCATCTTTAGGTTGGATTCGAAGTGTTCCTCTTGCAGCGTCATCTTGTCGAGTTTGTCAAATTGAAGAACGGTTCTCTTCTTCCATGTTTCAGACGTGGATGAGTTATATGTTTCTCAGAGTCTATCTTCCAATGCCGAAGTGAGCCTCTTACGCTTTGGAATTCTAGGATTTATACTTAGATCGACATTGACCCTGCAATTGACTTAGATCGATAAAAGGAACCTTTTTGCTCAATCGCTTTGGAATTCTAGGATTTAGACTTAGATCGACATTGACCCTGCAATTTTCACTCCTGGATCGACCTCTTCATCACTTCTTAAGGTGATTGCATTGACGTATTCCCTTGGATTCACTGTTTTCCCTAGAAGAAAACCTTTTTGCCCTTTCACAGCTGCTGCAGTCTGAGCGACATGAGTTTCCAACTTCTTATGGCTCATGCTGAGAGCTTCGATCCTTCCATTCAAGGATCATCCAACTTCCCATTGAAGCTCACTATCATCTTATCCTGCCCTTGAACTAGCTGTTCAAGCATAGCCTCGATCTTACTCTCATGAGTCTTGGGCGGTGGAGATTGATAGGACGAACTCCCATAGTTCCTTGTGTAACCACTGCTCTGGAAAGGTTTCTGGCCAAACTGATTCGACCCAGAACCACCTTGATTACCCTCAGATTTGAATCCTCCTTGCTGAAAGTTGTTGTTGAAGTTTCGGTTGTTGTTGTATTGATTCCTCTGACCTTGAAAACCAGAACCACCAATGTAGTTAACGTCATCTACCTCATCCTCATTGAAAACCTCGACATCTTCAGCAAAATGAACAGCCTTTGTCGTCTTGCCCATCAACAAATTATGCACCGAATCCAGCTTCGCATGCACCTCAGCAATCTGCGACCCATCCATACCACCATCTAGCTTCTTACGCTCCATGTCAGCACTCTTGGTGCTATTGCTAGACGCAAAATTCTCAATCAGCTGGTAAGCATCATCATGATATTTGGTAAAGAAATTTCCATTGCTCGCAGAGTCCAACGCCATCTGGTATCTCTAGTCAATCCCTCTGAAAAAGAAACTTAGCAACTGAACCATAGTGTACCCATGATGTGGACAATCCCTCTGATACGATCTGAATCTCGCCCAAGCAGCCTTGAAAGCCTCAGTCATTCCCTGAGAAAACTGGGAAATCTTGTTCCTAAACTCTTCTGATCTCGCATCGTCATAGAAGTTATTCAGGAAAGCAGTCTTAGTCTCATCCCAGGTAGTCAATGACCCAGCTGGTAATTGCTTGAGCCAATAAGAAGCATCCCCACCAAGAGAGTATGGGAAAAGCTTACAGAACAGGTAGTCGTAGGACACTCCATTGCATTTGATGCTAGAGACCAAATCCTTGAACTTCTCAATATGATCCATGGGGTGTTCATTAGAAAGACCATGAAAAGTGTGCTGACCCACAAGAGTGTAGTATGCATGCTTCAGCTCAAAGTCGTTTCTCTGAAATGCAGGAGGACGAATCGCTGATAGATTTGCGTAGAACTGATCAGGTCTGTTGCATTCACCAATTGTTCTACCACGCTCAACCGCAGCGTTCTCAGCATTCGCTGCAGCTGGAGGGGCAATAACGTTTCCATCTCCATCAAGTCGTTGCCCTCTCTCATTGCACAAATGACCCTCTCGGTCTCTGAAAGCTCCAGCATCATCCTGAACCAAAACCACTGGATTGTTGTTCATCTTTGCTGGCTTCTTTGCTTTTCTGAGTGTGCGTTCCAAAAGTGCTAGCTGCTCGTTTGACAGATCAACTAGCTGAGTGTTCTTGTTTCTCCTGGTTTCGCGATTAAGCATGCAACCTGAAACACAAAAGATCAAGAACGTAAGTAACTAAAATTCACGACGGGTATCGACCGATACCACTAGGGTGTCGATCGATACTCAACGATTTAGACGAAATTCTTAGCTAAAATCTAATGGCGAAATTGAGTCCCCGGCAACAGCGCCAAATTTGATATGCTCAAATTAATACCCTATAAGTACTAAAGCAGTTGTTGTAGTATATGTAGGGGTCGAACACAAGAACTCTAGATATCACGCAATAGATTATATAGATTCGAATTAAGTTAAACCAAACAATGTAATTAAATGCGAGTGCGTAAATTAAACAAGTTGTAAGTCAATTGGAAAGAAGATAGGCTCAAGGTATTTCTCAGGAATTCAATGAATGTAGATAAACTAACAACATGATTCAGATTTAGCACGATTCTTGAACTCAAATCACTAAAGTATAGCTAACCAACTCTCGTTGCGAATACTATCTAAGTCTAAATCCTAGAATTCCAAATCTCTTTGCGAATCCTAAAGTCTAAACCAGCTTTTAGTTCAAGTTTGATTTGTTCACAAAATAACTAAACCAAATCTCTTTGCGAATAGTTATTTTGCTCACCCTAGGTTCTATCAGGTAATTAATCGCACTCTCGTGCCTAATCAATTATCCTAAGATCTAAGTTCCAGATTCGTCAACCTAGAATTAGCTATGAGAACAACATATGGTGAAGAACTAATTCAGATGGTGAATCCTAATTAACTAATTAACCTAACATTCATAGATAATCCTTATGAGAACCTTGAACCTAACAAGGGATCTACTCAGACATGGAGAATGAAAACAACATGTTTGAATAGATCATCAAAGAAATCAATAAGAAAACATGAGTTCAGAGTTGTCTCTCCAAAAAACCAGAATAGAATAAAGCGTAATCAAGTGTAATAGCCAAAGTGGCTTAAAAACCTAACTTAAACTCCTAAACCACGTTTTGGGCTAAATTGTAAATAATAAAGTCTTATGGGCAATTTTGCAATTCTTCAACTTTTCATAAAAGTCGCGATTCGTGTCTTGCTGCAGTGAGTATCGACCGATACTAGGGTAGTGTCGATCGATACTGAGGCTTCATATCGGGTACTCAGCTACACGAACTTCTGCTTTGCTCCAAAATGCTCCAAAAAGCTCCAATATCTTCAATTATGCTCCAAACGTGCTAAAACCTGTAAAAGACTCTAAAACACTACAAAATAGTAGAAAGACTCTATAAAACGGACTTATATCATGGTCAAAAAGGGGTAAAAACCATGATATATCAGAGGGCTGCTCCCTTCAGATACTTTAAGAACCAAAAACTGAATCCGACTTCGTTTTTGCTTCCCTTGGGATTGGCTCAGCCCATTGCTATGTGGAAAGCCATTATGTAGGCTTCGGGGTCTGTCGTTCCGTCGTTGAATGGGATTTTGATCCTTCTTGGGTTGGGGATGACTGCCTCAGGGGTAATCACGTTGTGTTCGCTGAGGTGCGTTTTCGATTGGTCGTTGGTCTGGCCTCGGGATGGGGCATCTCCCAATTTTTCATCTTCAAGAATAAAATTCGAGGCTCGGTGCAGGGCGTCCTGGATTGTCGGGGGCGCCCTCAGTAAGAGTTCTCTTCGAAAATCCGACTTGTGGCATAATCCCTTTTTTAGTGCGTTGATTGCGACTTGATTGTTCACATCCCCTGCTCTCGAGGCCGTTGCTTTGAATCGATCTATGAATCTCCATAAGGGTTATGTTGGCCCTTGAGTTAGGATCCACAGGTCGGCATCGGAGGTTCCTTGCTCTATGAACACGACGAAATGCTTCAGGAATTGAGCGGATAGTTGTCGGAAGTTGTCGATTGAGTTTTGCTCAAGATTCGAGAACCAATCGAGGGCGGTGCCCTTTAAATGTTCCGCGAATTGGCTGCATTATGACCTTTTCTCGGTCGGGGACGATCGCCTCGGTAAACCTTGTCGTAACGGGGGTTCCTCGCGTTTCCTCTGGCATTTGATCGATCTCGGACGCTGTGCTGACTGCGCGGTACTCCTTTGAACAGATGGTTCGTCTCTCGGCATTGTTTTGAGGCAGAGATGCTTCGATCTTGTTCGTTTCACCTACCTGGGGTCGGTTCGTTTTTGCCGATTCGTTGTGTTGGCTCTGATTCACCTTTAACTCATCAGCAAGCTGCATCTGCTCCACCTAGAGAATATTTTCTTCCTCTTCAGTTAGATCGTTGCCAAACCAACCTGAACTACATATATCCTCCGAAAACGCTATTCCTTTTCAGTTAGTTGCGTCGATTTCGGTACATTCTCTTCAACTCGTCGACACGTTGCATTTGTTCCGCCAAAAGAGGATTTCCCTCTTCTTCTGTGAAATTGTTGCCGAGCCGGCTTGGACTGGGGATATTCTCCACGGTTCGCGTTCCTTCAAATGTCGAGGCGGGTTCGCCGCTTATGATGCGAGCCGAGGCGCTAATTCTTTTGGTTCGGATCGTCTTGTCATTGGTAGTTTCGATCGTTCTTCCGAGGTGAGTTCCTATGGGTTCGGCGGTTTGCTGCTCCATTGCGATCCGTCCGAGGTTGATCGAGTGAGAGTGGCCTCGTCGTCGCGGGTATCACCCCTCCAGACGGGTAAAATGGTGGCGACCTTCCTCCATTGTCTGAGGTCGTCTTGGGTGTGGAGAAGTCGAGGAATGTCGGTTTGAGATTGAGCCTTCTTGTGAGATTTCTTGGAAGCATGTCCGAGCCGAGGTTTTCAGTTTGCCAGTCTTTGGTCCGACCTTCCGAGGTCAGCGTCTCGACTCTTTCTGATAGGGTTTTGCTCAGCTTGTCCAGCTCCTTCGCCTTCTTCAGTAATACGGTGAACATATTTTTCAATTCGGCTAAAGGCGCCGAGGTCGTCTCCATGGCCGCGATGGGAGTACTGCTGAGATCGATCGTTCTTCTAGTTGTGCTTCTGTCGTTGTTGTCCATGTTATCGCGACTCCTTGTTCGTCTCTGGCCATCTCTTCAGATCTCGTTCCTGGTGTTTTTCGTGAGTTAGAAATCTTTAATTCCCCACAGTCGGCGCCAAATTGTGTGAGCCAAAACTCACGCAATCAAATTCTTGTAAGGATTCAAAAAAGGGGAACAAAAGTTAATGGGAAAAACATAAGAAGAGATCCAAAGATGGTTTTATTGCTGTTTGTAAGCGTTTGAGTACAAGAGCAGTATTGCTAAGAGTTTATGCTAGGGTTTTTAGATGTTGGTGTTACAATCGATTATGACTACTATTTATACAAGTTCGTATGCGAGAATCTCGGAGGTGAAAAGGAATATTTGCGCGGCCACCGACTCGGGCTTTGACTAGGGTAACTGATGATATGGGCTTCTAACTCGGCCCAAGAGAGTTGATGAGTAGATTCTGTCTCGGCCCATTAGCAGTCTTAGTGGGTTTGGCCCCCTTCTTCTGGTTCAAGGTGGAAAGACTTGATCGTTCTCAGTTCGGTCTCGGTTTAGTTGTGAGACAGCGTCGTTCCAACCTCGGCTCGGCTTCGTTCCTCATGGGATAGGTTTACCAAGGCGATAAATCCGAGATAGGTTGTGCGGGGTTGCCATGCTTCGGCTCGGAGGCTCTCCAATCTTATTCGCCTCGGCATACTTGACTGTGCTTGATCAGTTAATCTCGAGTGGGTGAAACCGACCCCAACACCGATCCCAACTCACTATGAGGCGATGATTCATATGACGAGGAGACCCAAAGGAGATCGAAGAAGACTTGTCGAAAGACATTGTCCTTCTACGACTAAGCTCACCTAGCTACCGACGTCGAGCTAAACGACTTTAAACAAAAGCGCTCAATGGGAGGCAACCCATTTTTAGGTACGTTTTTCTTTTTAGTTTTTCTTTCTTTTTCTAGTAACGTTTTCTTTTTCTTAGTTTCAGCTTTCTAATAAATAAAAATAAAACACAAGAAAATAAAAATAAAAACGAAAACACCGAAAGATGGAGACACGGTTCAGAGCTGCTCGGTCCAACTTGAACCGTGAGGAAGGACTTGGCCGCAAAAGAGGTCCGGCCGTGGGTGCAAAGCCCCGAGCCGCGTCTAGCTCCCCATTCTCCGCGGCCGCGATTAACCGACCCGCGGCGAAGCTCCATGTGACTGCGGGTGCAGCCCTTCGACCGGCGGCCAGCCTTCTTTCGACCCCAATCAATCCGGTTCGATCCCCGATCGATCCCAAGCCATTCCCAATCTCCCCCACATCCCATTCCCATCACCACAACACCATCTACCATCGCACATCCCCCCACCATTACATTCCCACATCAATCCCCCAACATTTCCAGGTAAGAATTATTTTTCCCTTAAATTTTTTCAATTATTACATACATCCGTTTATTTGTCCTTACTCGATTTATTTCACATCGGGGACAATGTGATTTAAGTCTGGGGGAGGATTCCATCCCTTACTAATCACCTTTTGTTTAATGAGTCTTTGCATTTTGCATTTTTCAGAAGTTTCTTTTAAATTTTACAAGTTTTTCAATAAAGTAGGAATACGTTTTGAGGGAATGATGAAAGAAAACCATGACGATAACCGACCAGTGTGCTTCTACGCTATTTCCTAGTAACATGCTCTTTCGTAATTTGGTTATAGATTAGGCGGTAGCTAAAGTTTCTGTTAACGCAAAATTCCCAGAGGAATTTAGACCATAGAGATTCTTTAGGATGGAATATACTAGCTCTATTATACTTGAACTTTAAATTGACTAATTTTCTCATCAAAGATTTAGGCAAATTAATTTTCTCATCAAAGGTTTAGATAACGAATCATACATTCATGACGTTCTTTTACCTTTTACCACTCTTTGTTGTACATGAATGGCTAGCTCATCTTTAGTTGGTACCCCACCCAAAACTTAACCATTGTTCAAACCTCATGCAACTCTCTTTGTGTCTCATGTGCATATATGTGCAAAAACGTCGGAGAGGGAGGAATGACACAGTTTTCAGTCACTAAATATGAAGACTATACGCGATTGGTGGAGGTGAATTCAACAAAGACAAGAGCTTGGTTCTGCCTTGGGAAACTCAAAAACATGGTAAATTTTCATGCCCCTAAGACTCTATCTCAATAAAGGCGTTTCCCCATTCAAAAAAAAAAAAATTCGAAAATAATCAAAAGGGAAAGGAAACAAGAGCCTAAAGAGAGTCTAGGTTGGTCGAAATTCTTATGAGGCATCCATGGTTCGTTTTTGAGAAGTCTGTTATTCCGAGCCCACATAAAATTCTAAGTCTGGGGGAATGACATAAAACTTCTGGTTTTTTTTAGAAAGGAGGAAGTGCAACATTTTTACGCAAGAAGAAGTGACTGGAAGCTGTGGTTATCAATAGGTCTTTCCTCTCTTGCTGTTTTGCATAATATCTCGCACCCTCCGGTGAAATTACGGTAACCCGAAACACTTTTAACCTCACCTCTAAATGCCTTTAATACCTAGCATCGACTGTCTTGGTTTGATCCTTTTGATGAGAAGTTCACGTTTACACTTAATGAATTTAGAGAGCTAGTTGACCTGATTTTTGGATTTTGAAAGTTTAGATTTCGTATGACGGATACCGTGGACTAGTGTTACAAAAACTTCTAGTGAGAATTTTCTAGGCTAGGTTGCGTTTGATGTAGTTTGATGGCTATGGTTTTGAAGGACGGTCTCCGAGATTTCTAGTTCCCTATGATTTTTGTTTGATCATTTCCAAGCTTAGGTTTTGTTTTGTTTGAGGACAAATAAGGTTTAAGTCTAGGGGTGTGATAACACCGTATTTTTACCCATTTTACTATCTATTTTAGAACACTTTAATAAGTGTTTCATTCGCTTTTCTATGTTTTTATTACGGTTTTCGCATATTTTTAGTTTCAAGACTCTTTTCAGGTTACTTAGGCAAAAGCATTGCAAATTGGAGAAAACCCAGATTTTCGGCTCAGAGTCAAACCGTCAGAAGTTCAATTGCCAAAGAGGTTCTTCTCACCGTCTGATCCAGCCCAATTTCGGAGATATTCAAGAAGGGCCAGCTACCTTACCATTCCAACAGATTTGAGGACGATCCAACGGTTCAATCAAAAGATATGTCAAGATCAAGACGTCCCATCAGGCCACTCTCGGAGCAGTCCCAACCGCGGCCAAAAGGCAATCCACCGAGGCCAGGAAGCCTCCACCCCCGGCCAAGTGAAGGTTTGCCGCGGCCAGACCCAATGGATCCGCGGACAAGCTGATTTCGTCCCGTAAGCTCAATTTCAAGGCCCGTTCAATTCCCGTCACTTAAAACCCTAAAGACCGACGAAAGCAAAAGAGAAGACCTATAAATATGTGTTATAGAAGACCTAATTTCGTGTGCTTGCTTTTACACTATTTTTAGTTTAGTTTATTCTTACTTTTTGCTCTTACTTTTTGCACTTTACTTTTTGTTCGATACTCTTAGAGATTGGTGATGATGTTTTCTCCGGACTTAGTTCTTAAAATCGAGAACCCTCTTTCATCAATCTTCTGCTTTTATCTAATTATGTCTTTTAATTCGTCTATGTGCGAGTAGTTTCATCGTTGTGTTTAAAGGGATTATCAAAGGGGAATTCTATGTTCGATAAGGATTTCACATGGTAAAACCCTAGCCGATTTCTAAAGTTCTTTCTTATAGATCGTTGTTAATGCATGAATCTAGCGTCATGAACTAGAGGCTGATTCATAGAGGTTTAAGAACCACCAAAAGTGTTGAATCTAAACTCCCGAACCATTCATCTATAAGAGTGTGTCGCATCGTAAGATACGAAAGTATACTTATGGAGTGTCGTGAACTAAGAAGAACCAGCGCGAACAACACGATTTTCGCGCGGCCAGAGACGAAAGTTACTGGTCGAGTGTATAGATTATTGGTGCGTAGGATGTACGAAAGTAGGCTACGTTGTTTATTATGTTCAGTTCGTGGAGTTAAAATCTAGAAACTTTGTTACTAAGAGCTTAGGGGCCGTGATTGAATCGAGCATACCCTAAGATATCCCTGTCGATCCAACATCGTTTTATTATAGTTTACAAATTGTTTTACCCCTTTAGCTTATTGCCATCGATTTTCATACCTAGTTTTCAAGCAATTTTCCGTTTTTCCGTTCTTTACAATTTTCGCGACAAAAACCCTATAAAACTTATTCTCGTTCTAGACTTCCTTGCTGTTATCTGTCTAAGGTCTCATAGAACATCATTCCCTCCATGTGGATCGATACCTAAAGTATTACAACGCACGTTTGTGCACTTGTAGAACTTTTAGGTTTACAAATTTAAAACCTAAAATTTCAGAGAACAATCAGAGCCGCATCAGTGGGGCACACTTGGGGATGTGGTGATGTTTCTGTTACTTTCAAGTGGCACAGTGGGTGTCGATGAAACACCTTTTGCCCCCGGTGTTGATGAAACACTTGTGTTGGTAAAACATTGGGCGGTGGTGGAACTTGCGTTCTTTCCACCTCTGAGCGAAGCTCAATAAATTATTGGGCTAATGTCGATTAATCCGAAACAACCTTTTAAAGGTTTTGGTTCATCGCGGTCATTGCCCCTTCTAGGAATGCAGTAAGATCAGTGGTGACCCTATCCGCAACTTCACGCAATACTGCATGTTCTTCCATGGTGTTTCTTCTGCGCTGAGTTTAGACTTGCATATCCCCCTCCTTCTAGCGCCAAACCGTTGGACCTGGAAATACAACAGTCCAAATTTGAAATAGGAATAATCGGGGGGACTTTGGTTTATCTTTAAGAAAAGAAGAACCAATGGACTATCGAGCAATAAATATAGAATTTGTTGCTCGATGAGAACAAACAGGATCTGAGAGCGATTTAGACAGGATTTTTGCGGAGTAAACTGGTTTAGTATTTCGATTCTCAAGAGCGATGTACAAGAACAAGAACAAAGAAAAGACAAGTGTTTGAGTCTAGAGCTAAGTTGTAGTTGAGGGTGGTGTCGAGAGTTGGATTCTCGTCCTTTTGCTTCTTGCTCTTGTCCTTGTTTTATACTCCGAGATCGTGTTTAACGTCTCTATTTACTTCGCATGATTCGCCATGATCGAATGGTCTTTAAGTCCGAGGCTCCGGCCGTTACGTTTAGGCAACTTAACTCACCGGTTTGAACGAGTCTTTGGTGTTAGCGGAGTTGACTAACGGTTCCGCATTTAATCCCCTTTGACTGTAGATGTTCACTCCGATCCGATGGGCCTTTCAGTTCGGTCCGTCACCTCGTTTACTCATTTGATATCGCTTGACTTCTTTGACTTCACCAGACCTTTTTACCATAAGTTTTTTGGACCCAATTTATTGGGCCGGGATTTTAACTCCACAGTTAAAAACACTAATTTTTGGTACAAACGATGTGATAATTACTTAAACTAACTAACATATGAGGTCACAAATTAACCGGTGAAAATTTTATCAATCAACAAATTGCAAATACAATATATGCAAAAGATAAAAACCGACAGTAGGATGTAGAGTAAGATCATCGGTGGTGAATTAGCCCGATGACAAAAAAGAAATTCAAAATAAAAATTATAGCCACATAAAAAAAATAGGTGGAGGTGTATTCAATCTAGTATTTGGAGTGATTTGTATTAAAATCACAAATCTTATGTTATTCAAACATCAATTCTAAAAAGTCTTTCAAAATCTCATGTTATTGAATTAGTGATTTGTAAATTAACCTTCAAATCCATTGTTATTGGAAATATTAGTAGTGAATTTTAGGAGATTTTTAGTGATTTGAAAATGTTTTGGTGGAGTTTTTTAGTTAAAATAAATATCAAAATCTCATGGTTTTAGCCTTTTAGGTGAGATTTCATAAAATTTTAAAAACAAATCATAACAACTTTAACTAATTCATTCAAATCATCTAAAAACTCCTTAAAACTCAAATCTTTCCAAATCTTTCTAAATATTAAATTGAATACATCTCCAATGGAGAATTGAAAAAAAAAGGACACTTTAAATATACAGTATATTTGGGGAACTAAACATTTTGATTTTTTTTTTTTTTTTTTGTAATTATGGATCATTGAAACTTATGTATGAGGATTGTTTTGTTTCATGCTGGTTTACATGATGTTTTTTTTAGGGTTGTTTGATTAAAACCTTATGACACACACATCAAATTGTATGTAGTGTTTGAGGTTAATTTATGATTTGGAGCTTGAATTTAGCATAATTTATGTCAAATTTATCTCTTTAAATTGTTGGTGTTCTTAATATGTTAAAAACGATAATATTAAGAACGGCTTGCATAGCTCGAGGAATTGGAAACCAATTGTGCTTATGATAGTGCTTGATTATTAATTTCTCCCTAAGTGCGATCCAAATAGTAAAAAGTTAATCACCCATCGTCCCTTTTTTCTCTTCTCCGGCGATGGATCCGCCGGACCCGAGATCGGATCTCCCATCTTCAGCTCCCCAGAGTGTTCTCATCCACAATCGTATTGAAGCTGCCTCACCAAATCTTGTTGAAGTTCCTCTCCCGTTATCCCCAAACTCCCAGATTGACGCTCCTTGGTCCAAAAATGCTCTAGAAAAGAAGTCGAAGATGAAGTTGGTTAACAAGTCGCCAGAAGTAATTAATGGAGTCGCCACGGCAGTTGTCCCGGAAGAACTTCTCCAAAACGTGCAGCCTCTTTGGGCCAAATTTATTGTTGGTTTCTTCATTGGAGATCCTCCCCATATAGGAAAGGTCCACGCCACAGTAAACAGAATTTGGGGTTCTCCGTCGACTAGAATTGAAGCTCAATACATCAACCCGAAGACAGTTTTATTCTGTATTGAAAATGATCAGACAAGAGCTCGGGTTCTTAGAAGACGTTTTTGGCATATCTCTGATATTCCTCTAGTGGTTCAAGAATGGAACCCGAAGACCTCTAGCATGAAACCGGATCTCACTTCTCTGCCTATTTGGGTTGATTTTAAGCAAGTGCCCGATTATCTTTTTTTGGAACAAGGACTGATGTTTATAGGAGATTTAATAGGAGAAGCGGTGAAACTTCATCCAAACACGGAGAGGTGTATACGCCTCGATATGGCTAGAGTGCTCGTGCTAGTTAATTTGGAAAAGGATTTACCGGAGACGAACTGCCTCAAAACAGAGTCTGAGACCTCCATCTCGATCTCGTACCCCTGGCTTCCTTCTCGCTGTCTGGTTTGTCAGAATTGGGGTCATAAAGATTCTGAGTGCAGCCAAATGAGGAAAGGCTCTGTAATTAATTCGGAGCAGAGTTCGGAACACGTACGTCAAAGTCCTATAAAAATTCTCACGTCTGCTGATACGGAAGCGAAACAATTGCAGAGTTCTGACATAAAACAACTCTTGAGTGATTTGGAGAAGCAGGTGGTGGTGAATGTGGGGGAAACAAGTGACAAACCTGAAGGAAGAAATAAGGTATTAGAGGCAAAGGATATCGACGAGCTCCCGGCACGTAATGAATTGAACCCACACAATGAAGTCCCTTGGACATTAGTGGTGAATAGAAGGTCTCCATCAAAAACCGCAGCAGACAAGGCTATAAATCTTATAGCAAACAACTCAGAAACAAGTTTTGAAACGGGGTTTAAGGTCCTCAAAAACATTGCCGAAGAAGATGTTGAGAAAGAAGAGGGTGAAATCCAGCATGTTGAAGATTCAGGTGTCGCTTCGGAAGATGAAGATTCTCTTGGCCTTTCCTCCAAGATCAAGAGCGGCACTGATACCCGAGTTCGATTGTCCTCGACAAAGAAACCATCGGTCCCAAAAAAAGATAAGCAAATTTCCTCAATAAAGCCAAATACAAGAGCTTCCGACAGGAAGCACTAATGGAATGAAGCCATTTTTTGCGTGGAATACAAGGGGTTTCAACAAAATTCGCAAACACAATGTGGTTCGTTCTTGGATTCGAGAAACAAAACCTTCTTTTGGATGTCTTCTAGAAACTCGGGTAAAGGAAGTAAATTGTCCTAAAATCATAGACAACGTCTTTCAAGGATGGAGTTCTATAACAAACTACGACTATCACAGACTTGGACGTATTTGGATAATTTGGTCTGATGAAGTAACGGTGTCTCCTCTATTTAAAAGCCCTCAACTCATCACGGTATATATCTCAAACTCAGCTGGTATATCATTTGTTTGCTCTTGTGTCTACGCTTCCAATTTCAGATGTGAAAGAGCTATTTTATGGGAAGAGCTCCTTCTAGTACGAGACAACTTTATCTCAGCGGAAACTCCATGGGTTATTCTTGGAGATTTCAATGAAATTTTGGCTTCGAGCGAGCACTCCAGGTTGCTTCATTCAGTCCCAGATCAGGGTGGTATGTAAGATTTTCAGCATTTAGTCTCTCAATGTGACTTGTTGGATTTGGGTTTCACGGGTCCGAATTTTACGTGGTGGAATCAAAGAGAAATTGGTCCAATAGGCAAAAAACTGGATAGAGCTTTGGTTAATGACGCTTGGTGCAACAGCTTTCCTCAGTCTCATGCTTCTTTTGAAACTAATGGAATATCAGACCATGCGAGATGCATTGTAAGGGTCGACAACCAGTTTTCGATGAAGCGCAGACACTTCCAATTCTTCAATTTTCTGGTCCAAGACCCGAATTTCTTGGTGACGATATCCCAATTCTGGGGAAATACAGAGCCTCTGTATTGTTCACGCTCTGCTCTGCACAGGTTTCATCGGAAATTAAAGGGGCTTAAACCTCTTCTTCGAGCTCTAAACATAGAAAAATATGGGGACATTGTCAAGAAAACAAAAGACTCTTATGACCTGCTTTGCGAGAAACAACATCTGGCCTTGACTTCTCCTTCCCCTGATAATGTAATTGCGGCGTCAGATGCAGTGATAACATGGAATTTTTATGCTGGAATTGAAGAGCAATTTTTCGGTCAGAAATCTAGAATAACCTGGCTGCGATATGGAGACCAGAATACAAAGTTCTATCACCGTACAACAACTTTGAGGAAGGTAAAAAACACAATCAAAGAACTAGTAAAGGTCTATGGGAGCATAATAACCGATTTGTCAGACGTGAAAGATGAGGTTCTAAGCCATGTAAGGAATTCTCTCCAAGGAGTTAGTCACTCTAGTCATGCGGTTAGGAATGAGCAGCTTCAAGACCTTATTCAGTTTCGTTGCTCCTCAGAAATGGCAGAATCGTTGACTAAGGAAATATCTGAGGCAGAAATCAGAGCTGCTCTTCATTCAATGCCGTCTAATAAAACCCCAGGGCCATATGGATATTTAGCTGAGTTTTTTATTGGCGCTTGGGCTATTTTGGGTTGTGATCTAGTCGTGGCAATCGAATCATACTTCAGGTTTGGTTTTATGCCCAAAGGAGTTAATGGAACGATGATATATGTCTTGCTCCGAAAATAACGGCTCCCCAATCCGTAAAAGACTATAGACCTATATCTTGCTGCAACATCATCTATAAAATCATCTCAAAGATCATTGCCAATAGATTACAATCTGTCTTGCCGGAAGGTATGCTCCCTAATCAAAGTGCGTTTATAAAAGGACGTCTTCTTCTTGAAAATGTCTTACTAGCAACGGAGTTAGTCAAAGATTACCACAAGGACAACATTTCCGCGAGATGTGCTCTGAAATTGGATACAGCAAAGGCCTTTGATACAGTTCGTTGGGAGTTTATATTGAATACGCTTGATACTATGGGATTCCCTGAATTATTTATCATGTGGATCCGAAATTGTATATCAACGGCCTCCTTCTCGGTAATGGTAAATGGAGATCTAGAAGGGTTCATGACAAGTAAGCGGGGTCTAAGGCAAGGTTGCTCCCTCTCGCCTTATTTGTTCGTAATCGCTATAAATGTCCTTTCTCTCTTGTTAAATAAAGCCGCAAATGATGGGAAAATTGGCCTTCACCCTATGTGCCATGAGCTGAAAATCTCCCATCTAAGTTTTGCAGATGACATGCTGGTTTTCTTCGATGGGACATCATCGTCTCTTCGAGGGGTTATAGAGGTGCTATCGGTTTTTGAGCAAGCTTCAGGACTTTCGATTAATGCTTCAAAATCATCTCTATTTTTGGCGGGCAGAACTTCTAACACTGTCTTAGAGGCAGCTCAAAATGTGGGTATCTCATTGGCATCTCTTTCTATACGCTACCTTGGGCTCCCTCTCACGACGAAAAGCATGACCAAGTTGGATTACGAACCGTTAATCGACAGAATCAGAAGCCGTATGACTTCTTGGACAAGTAAGGCTCTCTCTTTTGCGGGTAGACTCCAACTGATTCAGTCTGTTATTGCAAGTACTACAAACTTTTGGTGCTCAGCTTTTCGTCTTCCGAAACGCTGCTTCAATACTATAGAGAGTATGTGTTCAGCTTTTCTTTGGTCTGGCTCTCCAAACACTACAAACAAGGCGAAAGTATCATGGGATGATGTTTGTAGACCAAGAAAGGAAGGCGGGCTGGGGATAAGAAAATTGGTTGACACCTCTCGTGTCTTCGCTCTAAAGCTAATCTGGCTGCTGTTCCAGAATTCGTCGTCTCTTTGGGTTGCATGGACAAGACAGTATCTCCTCCGCTACTGTAACGCCCGCGTTCTGGAAGAATTGATTATTTGGGGAAAATAATTAATTCGGGTGGTTCCGGGGTAGTATCGATCGATACTAGCCTTGTATCGATCGATACCTGTCGGGGTAGTATCGATCGATACTAGCCTGTATCGATCGATACCCGTCGGGTTTTCCTTATTGTCTTCTTTCTCTTCTCTTCTTACACTTCATAAACCATTCTTTTGGGAAAAAATCAGAATTGGTCGTGAGAGAGAGAGAGAGAGAGAGAGAGAGAGAAAGGGAAAGAGCTTGGTTAGAGCTTGGATCTTGCGAGATCAAGAGAGATTAAGCTTGGTGAGAAGCTTGAAGAAGAGGTTGGAAGAGCTTGGTTTTGGCGTGAAGAGAGGGAAGGTCTTCTAGAGCTCGATCCATCCGATCTAAGGTGAGTTGTGACCAAAGGTTAGCAATTAAGCTTGTGTGATGCGTAGTTAAGCTTGATTGATGAGTTTGGGGCTTTGTTTTGGCGATTTCTGGCGATTTATGGGTTTAGATTTCGCGTAGGTTGTGAGTCGCAGGGGAGTATCGATCGATACCATGGGGTATCGATCGATACCAGTCCTTTGTTGGTAGACTTGAGTTGTTTTAGTATCGATCGATACCAGGTGTTGTTTCAGTATCGATCGATACCAGTTCCTTGTCGGTGGACTCTTGTTGTGTCCGTATCGATCGATACCAAGGGGGTATCGGTCGATACCAGTCCCTTGTCGGGAGACTTGTATTGTTTGGGTATCGATCGATACCAGGGGTGTATCGATCGATACCAGTTGTTGGTTGTGCCTTGAAAGCGTGTTGTGTGTTTACTTTTCAGGCTGTGTGTTTAGCTTTTCTTGGAGTAGAATTGCTAGGCGTTGGTTTAGTTTTTCATGGAGTTGAATTACTAATTGTGCTGGAAGTTTTAATTGGTGTTAATTAATTCTTCGTATTGTTATTTGC
>PKMM01026163.1:757865-795638 GCA_002933915.1 Eutrema heterophyllum | reverse complement strand
CAATAATCGTATTCTAAATTATTTACTGTATTTCTTCACCAAATTTTTCTTTCAAGGTATATATTTATTTCATCGTAAACTTTGTATCTTTGTTTATGTATTATATATTTTCATGGGTTATCTAATTTTGTTTTCCAATAATTTTTTTTTGTTTTTAATTTTTTTTAACGGGTTATAAAATATTAAATTACAAACCCGCATATATGCGGGTACTTATCTAGTATATGTTTATTCTTTGAAATCTCTTAGAAGTTTTTGTTTTTGTTTTTGTTTGTTTTTTTATTTATGAGAAGCTCCCAGTGTAGTTGTAACCCTATTTACAATTTATATTTTAGTTTTTCAACATTTGTTATTATTTTATAAATATAAAAATTATTTGGAAGTTCCAAAATAAGGCTTTTTGGCAGATCCTACCAGAAGGAAAAAAAAGTATTGTCATTGCAGAACTAGTTTTAGATCTTTAATTATAACTATTCTACATTCATGATTGTAGAAACAAGGCGAAGGATCTCTTCGTCCACAAGTATATTTGCATGTACTATGTATATCAAGATTCGCTATTTTTTAGATATTTTACTTTAATATATCAACCTAATTCATCAAAAACTAACATCTAATTTATTTTTCCTTCTTAAAATAAATGCGCTTAATGTAATGAAGAGTGTGCACCGGCTTGTAAAGTTCGATGCTGCAGGGAGACGTCACACAAGAAGCCATGTCTGTTCTTTTGCAACTACTGTTGTATGTGTTCCTTCTGGAACGTACGGACACAAGGAAGAATGATCTTGTTACAATGATATGAAGACAAAAGAAGGTAAACCCAAATGCCCTTGATTCAGCAGTAAATGAGAAGAAGGAGACCATTTCCTTTCGTCTTTTTAATAATTGAAAAGCAATGATATATTAAGATCTTGCTTTTGTTGTATTTATATTGATTTTTTTCAGTTTTATTATCATTTTAATTTTGAATATTCAACATTGCAAAAGTTATGGTTGATTGGCTTGGTCATTTTTAAGAATTTAAAGACTTCCCAACATTTAATTTGATAGTGGATTGTTTAATAAATTCCTCAAAATGAAATTATGTAAAGTAAATACTAGACGATTTATATGATTACTAGTACTCAAACTAGTTGAATATATTGAAAGATCTAGACATATTGTTCGGAGATAGTGAAGATAATAAGACATTTAAGGCCTTTCTAGCTCTAGTTTCGGATGAGCTTCTTCGGAGGTTTTGCATTCCTTTTCCACGTTATTTGCAATGTTTTTAAGCTTGAAAGCCTATTTATGTTTTTTTTCCCTTCAATTTCCTTCGTTCCATGCACTTTGAATGCTTACGGTTTGTTTGGCTTGTATGACTACTTCTCATTCTTTAGATTTTATGTATTTGTCCCAAAAAAAAGATTTTATGTATATAAATTAATTATGTTACTCTGGTTTGGTTAACCAAATATTTTGCTTTGTATAAAGTTTCAGACAAAAAAGTATATAAAGAAAGATCTAGACGAATATTTTCTTTGAAGAATAGAAGTTATTGAGTCAAAATTCTAACCGATCTCTAGAACTGATGGAAGAGTTGCATATTTTTTCCATTTAAGGTGTTCCCATTATCCAACCATAAAGATTTCAAAATTCAATTATATAAATTTACTGAAGAATATAAATTAGTTTTTATTAAAAATATCAAAATTGGATACATGATTTTAAATAAATGAAATATTAGTTATGGTTTCAATGGACAAAATTCGCACTCAGCTCCTCAGGTGGACGAGGAGATTTTTACCCTTTGTTAGTTACTACAACTCATTAAATCCGTCATCTCAAGTATCTCCAATATTTTGTGTTCTATGTTTAGATTGCCTAAGCATTGCTTTGATGAAACTGAAAGTATGTGTTCGATCGGCATCGATTTGGAGTGGTTCCCTAATGAGCATCACAATGCCAAAGTAGCATGGGAAGAAAATTATTTAATGATGAATTAAGGAGGGTTGGGAGTAGGCGGCTAGAAGAGGTTTCTCGGGTTTTTACATTGAGTTTAATTTGGAAGTTGTTTACTATGTCGGGATTATTGTTGGTAGCATAGTTGAAGTGTTATTTGGTGAAACAACGTTCCTTTCGGGATGCTTGGGATTTTACCATGGATTCTTGGATTTGGCACAAGCTTTTAAAGCTTCGTCCGCTTGCTGCGGAGTTTATGAAATGGGAATACATAATGGTAGTTCGACGTACTTTTGATTGACTGTTGAAACTTTTGGTCGTCTAGCTATACTATATCACTGATGAATTAGACACTCAATAGTTAGGCACTCGACAGTTAGGCATTCGTCAATATGCTAAGGTCTTGGAGGGTGTGGGTAAAGTAACTTGGCGTATCATCGTTTCAGAGAGTCCCGACTACATATTTTAACTGAGCGGATCCATGAAGTTCCTCTACCGACTCTAGATGCTGGGTATGACGTGGTTTTAAGGAGACATGCACTAGATGACTATCATAACTATTTCTCTTCCTCCTGAGCATGGAAACATATTCGCTCCCACAAAGGAAAAACAAAATTGGAGTAGGGTGGTTTGGTTTCCAAACGGTATTCTTCCTTTTGCGTTATTACATGGCTGGCAATTAAGAATCTTCTATCTACAGTTGCATGCAGTCATAGTTGGGGTTGTTCTCAGTCTTGTCTATTTTGTAGTGAACCGGACAATACTAAAGATCACTTGTTCTTACACGCACTCAGTCTAGAATGATATAGTTGGGGATCTCCTTAGTGCTCTAACGGATCCTTAATAGATAGATTATGAAATATACACCCTAGAGAATAGAGAAGTGACCTAAATGGGTTTCTGCGTTTATGGAGTCAACTCATGAAATAAAATTTTGGTTGCAATCTCTATAAAATCTTTGGATCTTTGTGTTGTTGTTCTCTGCTGCAATCTCTGTGAATTTCAAATTTCTCAACATAATTTTGATCACACAAAAAGCGTTTCATTAGTTTAGAGTAATGAGTTAGAAGCGCAAATAAAAAATAATTTTATATAATGATGTCGAAATTATTATTGGTTAATAAAAATCTTTGTGGGAAATTTTAGGTTTAAACAGTTGTGAATATAAAAACTTATGTGGACAGTTTTACTAGTTGTTAAAAAATGACATAAACATGTTTCTGCGTTTATTGAGTCAACTCATTTTCAGATAAATTGTGGTTGCAATCTCTATAAATCTATAGATCTTTGTGTTGTTGTTCTCTACTGCAATCTCTGTGAAATCCACATTTCTCAACATAATTTTGATCACACAAAAAGCGTTTCATTAGTTTAGAGTAATGAGTTGGAAGGGTAAATACAAAAATAATTTTGGATAATGATGTCAAAATTAATTATTGGTTGATAAAAATCTTTGTGGTTAATTTTATGTTTAAACAGTTGTGAATTCAAAAACTTACATGGACAATTTTACTAGTTGTTTAAAAATGAAATAAACAGGTTTCTGCGTTTATTAAGTCAACTCATTTTGAGATAAAATTGTGGTTGCAATCTCTATAAAATCTTTAGATCTTTGTGTTGTTGTTCTCTACTGCAATCTCTGTGAAATCCAAATTCTCAATACAATTTTGGTCACACTGAAAGAGTTTCATTAGTTTAGAGTAATGAGTTGGAAGAGTGAATAAAAAATTAGTTTTGGATAATAATGTCAAAATTTAGTATTAGTCAATGAAAATCTTCGTGGACAATTTTATGTTTAAATAATTGCGAATTAAAAAACTTATGTGCACAGTTATTATTAGTTGTTTAAAATTCTATGTAGACAGCTTTAGCATCAAGTAGTATCAACTTAATTTTATGTTCAAATAGTTTCAAATTCAAAAAACTTATGTAAAAAGTTTTTATTGATTGTTTAAATCCTATGTGAACGATTAATTATTGGTTGAAAAAAAACTAATAAGCATAACTCTTGCTCTCGGATACATGATAAATTTAATTTGTAACAAAGACAATAAATAAATATGAAATGAAGTTTGAAGTATAGGAAACTAAGACATGATTTCCTTATTTCTTAAACTCATTATTTAAACCAATTCCATTTATTGTTTTATTATTAAGCAGTATCAACTTGACAATTATGTTCAAAAATAGTTTTGAATTCAAAAATCTTACGTGGATAGTTATTATTGGTTGTTTAGAATTCTATGTGAACAGTTAATTATTGGTCGAAAAAACTAATAGGCACAACTTTTGCTCTCGGATTCATGAAAATTTTATCTGTAACTAAGACAATAGATGAATATGGAATGAAGTTTATTTAATCGGAAACTAAGACATTATTTCCTTATTTATTAAACTCATTATTTTAAGTTAATTCATTTATTGTTTTATCATTAAGCAGTATCAACTTGAGAATTTAATGTTCAAATCGTTTCGAATTCAAAATGTTTACGTGGACAATTATTATCAGTTGTTTAGATTTCTATGTGAATATTTAATTATTGGTCAAAACAAATTATTAAGCACAACTCTTGCTCTGAGATTCATGATAAATTTACTTTGTAACCAAGACAAAAGATGAATATGGAATGAATTTAATAGAATAGAAAACTAAGACATGATTTATATAATTTTTAATTTCATTATTTTGAGTAATCTGCATTATTTTTGAGGAAGCGAAGAAAAGGCTTCTTGAGGAAGCGAAGTCCTTGGCCTTTCAAGCCGAGAGAGACTCCGTGACTGCCTCATTCAGCCCGGCGCTGATCTCCGCGCAAGATCTTATCCTCCGCTAGCAGGATAATGATAGCGAGATAATTGCGTATACCAATTACTCGACTTACAAAATCGTTGTAACAAATCAAGATCGAATCAAGGAGGTAAGAGGATAACTCACTAAGAATCCAAGAAACTACCTAAGCTAAGCAATCAAAATGGAGAGTTTCTAACAATCCTACTGGAACTAAAACTCAAACAAACAAGAACAAGACAATAGACAAAAGGAATCAAATGATTAACACAATTCGAACTTAAACAAAGCGGGAAAACAAACTACAAAGCTTAAAACTATTAATTTGATGCTAAACAAACGAACTTTAGGTAATGATAATTGATTTTGGAATTTCAAGCTAAACCATGATGCTCAAACAATCTAATAATGCTAATTAGGTGATTAATCCTTGCGTCTAAGAACACTAATATAGACTAATCCACTTCTATGACACTAATCACTTTATTAATCACCTAATTGACACAAACTCCCGTTCGCAATTAAATGATCAATAAGCATTAATCTCAAGTCTAATCAACCATTAAACACCCTAAACATCCATTTCCATGAGTTAGGAATGTAAAACACTTGATGAGTTTGGTTGGGGAATTTCATCGAACACCTTCCGGGCATGAAATTCCCAAGGATCCAAATTAACATGATCAATGTTAATCTAGCATTAAAAACACCTAACAAGTAAGAATTTTATATAAACTAAGCCCTAAGCATCATGATTCAACAAGAAAACACCCTAATCTACATTACCCAAAGTTCTATAAGGAACTACTCACTAATCCCCATGAAAACAACAAAACCCATGAAGATAATGTTAATAATCATGAAAGGATTAGTAAATAAACAAGAATCTAAAAGAAAAAGATTAGGAATTGCATAAAAACTCAAGATATCTCTTACAAATGTTTCAAAATCTAAAAAAGATCAAGGTAACAAAGGGAAAAAGAGATGATCCCCAACATTAGTTTTTTTTATAGCTTTTGTAGAGTTTGGGTCGGACCCGGGTCAACCCGGGACAAATCGGGTTTAACCCGGTGGATCTTCGTTATGGGTGATCTGCAGCTGCCGCAGCTCCTCGCTGCAGCCTGGTCGCTGTAACTCCCTGGTTTGGCGATAGAGGCTTCACAGCTGCCGCAGCTCCTCGCTGCAGCTTGATCGCTGTAACTCCTTGGTTTGGCGACGGAGGCTTTATAGCTGCCACAGCTCCTCGCTGAAGCCTGGTCGCTGTAACTCCCTGGTTTAGCGACATAGGCTTCACAGCTCCTCACTGCAGCCTGGTCGTTGTGGCTCTCAGATTTCACATCTTTCTTCTCTGGATCATCTTCTTTGCTCCACTAAGTTTCCATAGCCTCCAAATGTACCTAAAGGCACTCCATGATGCACCAAACCATGCAAGAACTAACCTAAGACTCACTAAACTCTAAAGTGGATGCAAACTAGACAAAAACTATGAAAATGCAAGTGTTGGACACAAAAATGCATGCTAAAATGGGATAAAATATGCAACTATCAACTCCCCCGAACTTGCCTTTTGCTTGTCCGCAAGCAAACAAACAAACAAGAAAAAGTCGAAGAAGAGGTTGGAATGCGGGAGATCAAGTCCGAGAATATTAACAAAAGAATTCAAATCAATGCCCTTGAGAGTAGTTATATGATACACGAACAACCTCTACTTCAAAAGATTTAGCCATACTCGTCGCTACACGAATTGGGTCTAAACCTTAGCATCCACAAACATTCTTATCCTCCAACTCTTTAACATTCATTAAGTACAATCATGCATTATACAAATCAAGTGAACTCATTTGGTTTAGGGAAAAGGTTTTGAGATAAAAGTTATCTCAATCATGTGGGTATTCCAATGCAAGGGGATCTCTCACGAAAGAATGAACTTTGGCAAAATGCTCAGAGTAAAGAACAATCGATGTATACAAGGATGACTTCCATCTACCCAATTCTCCAATATGAACTTCATTCCTATTTATAAACCTATCAAGTTCCATTCCTAAACTACCCATATCACAAGGCATTTTTCCCTTCTTGAACCCACACTTTCCATCACTTTTCTTTTTCTTTTCACCCGTAGGGGATTCTTTTCTTCTTCTCCAAATTCGATCGGTTTGGCTTCTCATGTTTTCTTTTCCTTTAGCTCTTCTTTTGCTTTCACAACTAGTCTCCATTCCATCCTTTAGATGCCTTAGCCTTTTTGGCTCTTCTTGTCTTTTACACTAGAGACTTGTACATTTCATTACTTAGAGCTATTTCTTACTTTCATGCCAACCAATCCAAACTTTTTGTTATCCCCTATCCTTTTTCCAAATCTTCTCCTTTCTTCACATTCTCTTTTTTTCCTTCAATCAACACCCAAAACCAGCAACCTATCTAACCTAGCCTATGTCTAGCTCATTGATGTTTGAGCTAGTTCTACATGGAAGCTTCTCCTTGTCATTCCAAACTCAACACTTTTTGCTAAGTTCGTTCGAAATTAGGCATCACGACACACACTAGAGATGAAGGGTTAGTTTAGGGTGTGGTTAACCGTTCCAAATATGGGAATCAGCTATTTGAGCTAACAAGAGAGTGGTAAAAGGGAGAAGATAGCTCAAATATGTATATGGTATCCATGAGTTCAACTTTTCAATGTATAAGCATGATAATTTCAAGTCAATATTATAGTTCAATAAATAGAGTTGAATTCCAATCAAAACATGCTTCAACCAAGACAGGGACATTCAAACCGCGAGATCAAAGCATGGATCATCCTTAACTTTGTGATCGTTCAAATGCATCAAAGAAATCCTAACAAGGGCATTAAATCAAGCTCTTAAGTTAATATTCAACAAGGAAAATCCTCCAAATGCAAGTGAATGCAACCCTATATGCATCTAAACTCAATCTTAATTATGCATAATGCAACTACATGCTTTCTTTTTGTGTTCAATTTTCAAATTTTTCAATTTTTATGGCTTTTCTATGCACTTATATGTATGCATGAGATTCAAATATGCAAAAAGGAAAATAAGAACACAAAACACAAGGTCAAAAGACACAAACCCCTCCCCCGAACTTGAATTGCACCGTCTTGGTGCAACAAAAGTCAAGGAGAAGGTGAAAATATGCAAAAATGTATGTACAATGAAATGGAGCTTGGAGCCATACCTTTGAATTGGAGAGAAAGGTGACGTGTGCTAGCTCAACTCAACCGTGCATCAATCACCATGACCTTTGGACCCATGAAACCTATAGACATGAACCAAACACATCAAAAGGAACTAGAAAAAACGAAAATATATACAAGGATAGTCATGGGAATGCCTCCCAAGAGCGCTTGTTTAACGTCACTAAGCTTAACGTTTCAAACCCTTTTAGGCGGGGAGAGAAGGAGTAGTGAGACTCCTTGGTTGGTCATTGAGCACGAGTGTGAGAACCTTTCTCATGATCTCTTGAATACCCGTTGGACCTTTTGCTTTGAGCTCGGGTTTGATGATTGCTCTAACCTTTGCAAAAAGCTTTGACCGGCCTTTACACTTGATCTTGTACTTAACCACACCATCTTTGTATCTCCACGGTGTCAAGGTCATAGTGGTTTGGGAAAAACAGATCCAACCTCATTGGGCTTGCTTGGTTTGCCTTTGACAAGGGTATGAGGGTGGGTATCAATGGGTTTCTTCTTCTTGGCCTTAGTGCATTTACCCTTCTTTTGACCCTTGCTACTTTCAATCTCATTCTCCATTGTGGTATGGAAAAGAGATTCTAAGCCATCACCATCCAAAGCAAAAGCTCCTTCAACATTACCATAACCCAAAGCTTTCTCTTCATCAAAGTAGTTCTTCTTTTCACAAACTTTTGAGGGTGAAGCCAAATCCATCCTTTCAATACTACCCACGTACTCAACTTTGTTTACTTGCATTCCATCATCCTCATAAACAATGGTACCACAAAGCTTGGTGGAAGAAGGCTTGATGGAATAGAAAACTTTGCCATTCACGTTCTTGAGCACTACCCTCTTGTTTTGGAAGTCCATGCTTGCACCGATAGTGTTGAGAAAGGGGGTTCCAAGAATGAGAGGAAGTTTGGAGGTTTGCTTCATCTTCATCACTATGAAGTCGGTTGGTACGAGACAATCTCTAATCTTGAGAGGATAATCTTCGATTAGGCCAAGTGGTTGCTTTGAAGACGAATCACCAAACGTGATAGGTGATGGGTGATGCTTCATGCTCGTGATTCCAAGACTCTTCACCATCTCAAGTGACATCACATTCACGCTTGATCCCGAATCACACAAGGCATCATCAATCTTCAAATCACGAAGAGGGCAAGAGATGGCGAATTTACCCGGATTTCCAAGTTTGTGAATAGATTTGGGTTCACATGGAGGGGGTTCAATGCAAGAAGACTCTTTCCCTTCAACCGACTTTGCCTCCACATATCTTTTCTCAACCACTTTCTTTGAACATTTCTCAACGTGAACCGTGCTAGCAACCACCGAAACCTCATCTTGGGAGCCATAGAGAAGTCTCTCAATCTCTCTTATAGCCTCTTCATTCTCATCATTTGAGAAGATAACATTGCAATATTCCTTTGGGCTTTCATTGACTTTACCCCTGAGTTTCTCCATGGGTTTGCTAGAAAGGGAGCTTCCTTGAGCGCGTTGATCCAAATGGTTAATTCTAGAAGATAGATTTTCAAACTTTGTGTTGAGATCGTTGTATGAGCAATCCACCTTAGTGTGACTCTCGGCTATCCTGTTATTCAACTCAATTGCTCCAATAGCTTGCCCCGTCAAGATTTGTTTAAGCATACCTTTCATTTCGATATCTTGTTGTGTCGAATTGCTTTGGTAACCGCCTTGGTTCCCTTGGAATTGGTTTCGAGGAACAAACCCTTGTTGTTGAAAGTTGGGTCCTTGAGCTTGGGGTCCTTGGTTATAGACTTGGTTATGAGAGTTTTGGAAATTGGAGTTGAAGCCTTTGTTGTAACTGCCTTGTCCTCCCACAATGTGAAATTCTTTTTGGTATTCTATGCAATCACCTACATAGTTCACTTGTCTTTGTGTGGCTTCCAAAACCTTGTCCAACTTCTCATTAAGGGCCTTCATCTCCTTTCTTTCTCAGTCCTCATACTCTCCACTTCCCCTTGAAGCTCTATCATAATCCTCACCATAATTCCCATTGCTTTGGGCAAGATTCTCAACAAGTTCCAACCCTTCATCAACCTCCTTTCCAAGAAAGTTTGTGTTGCTCGCCGTGTCTAGAAGCATTCTAAACTTAGGCAAAACACCTCGGTATAGAGTACTCAAAAGCGATTCTTCGGAGAATCCATGGTGTGGGCATTGAGATGTGTAGCTCTTGAACCATTCACATGCTTCACAAAAGCTCTCGTTCCTTTTTTGAGTGAAGCTCGAGATCACATTCCTCAACCTAGACGTTCTTGTAGTAGAGAAGAACTTGGCGAGAAAGGCTTTCTTGCATTGATCCCAAGAAGTTATGGATCCTTGTGGAAGATTCTTCTCCCATTGGTAGACCTTGTCTCCAAGCGAGAATGGGAACAATCGAAGCTTGAACCCATCTTCGGAAACTCCGTTGATCTTGACCATTCCACAAATCCTATCGAATTGATCCAAGTGGTCCAAGGGATCTTCCACCACTAGACCGTGGAACTTGTTTTCTTGCACCATGGAAATGAAACTCGCCTTGATCTCGAAATTATTATTCTCCACCGGTGGTGGATGTATACCGGCGCGATTTCCATGGGCTTTGGGAGCATTACCCGCTCCAATCAACCTTGGTGCTCTAACCCCTTGAGCAACTCCTCTGTGGTTCTCATTTGCATCTCCAACCGGTGGTACTTGATTATTCATCATTCCCAACCGTTCAAGGTGAGCAAACCCTTCTCTTTCCCTTCTTGCTCGCAAATTCTCTATCTCTAACCGGTGTATGTCCTCAACCCGATCAATCAGATGCTCTTGCCCGTGACTTCTCAAGTTCAAACACCTAAAAATAGAGAGGTAAACAAGCTAAATGGTTAAATATCAAAGAAAATAAAAGACTTAGTCTCAAATATATTCCAAATCTTAATGGCTATCGCTAAACCTCCCCGGCAACGGTGCCAAATTGATAACGAGATAATTGCGTATACCAATTACTCGAATTACAACATCGTTGTAGCAAATCGAGAGCGAACCAAGGAGGTAAGAGGATAACTCACTAAGAATCCAAGAAACTATCTAAGCTAAGCAATCAAAATGGAGAGTTTCTAACAATCCTAATGGAACTAAAACTCGAACAAACAAGAACAAGACAATAGACAAAAGGAATCACATGACTAACACAATTCGAACTTAAAGAAAGCGGGAAAACAAACTAGAAAGTTTAAAATGATTGATTTAATGCTAAACAAACGAACTTCGGGTAATGATAATTGATTTGGGAATTTCCAAGCTAAACCATGATGCTCAAACAATCTAATAATGCTAATCATTGGGTCTAAGAACACTAATCTAGACTAATCCACTTCCATGACACTAATCACTTTATTAATCACCTAATTGACACAAACTCCCGTTCGCAATTAAATGATCAATAAGAATTAATCTCAAGTCTAATCAACCATTAAACACCCTAAACATCCATTTCCATGAGTTAGGAATGTAAAACACTTGATGAGTTTGGTTGGGGAATTTCATCGAACACCTTCTGGGCATGTGATATATCATGGTTTTTACCCGTTTTTGACCATGATATAAGTCCTTTTTATTGAGTCTTTCTAGTGTTTTTGGAGTCTTTTAGAGTCTTTTCAGCTTTTAGGTACATTTGGAGCATAATTGGAGGTATTGAAGCATTCTGGAGCTTTTTGGAGCAAAGCAGAGATCATGTAGCTGAGAAGGTCGATTTGAAGCCCTTCTATCGACCGACACCACCTGGTGTCGATCGATACTGACACCATGAAGGAAGGAACGTGACTCATTGCCCGTGTATCGATCGATACCACTTATGGTATCGGTCGATACCGTTGTCCATGGAAAAGGAAACGCGACTTTTCTGAAGTTTGAAGAAACTGCTCCTTGGTCCAGAAGTCTTTAATAATTACAAGAAGCCCCAAAACGTGTTTTACCATTATAATTAGGTTTTTCAGCCACTTTTGTTGGCTAAGCTTTATTTTATTCTTGAGACTTGGAGAGAGATTTGTTACAGGGTTTTTGGGAGACAATTCTGAACCCCTTTGTTTCTTATTGATTTCTTTTATGTAATTCTATTCATCTATGATTTCTGTTCCATTGACCATGTCTGAGTAGATCCACTTTTAGGTTTAGGGTTTTCTCATAAAGGATTTCATTGAGTGCTGGTAATTGATTAGTTATGATTCATAATCTGAATTAGTTCTTCACCATAGGTTGTTCTCAAAGCTAATTCTAGGTTGACGAATCTGGAACTTAGATATTAGGTTAATCGATTAGGCACGAAAGTGCAATTGATAATCTGACAGAACTTAGGCTGAGCAAAGAGATTTGGTTTAGTTGTTTTGTGAACATATCAAACCTGGATTTTAAAGCTGGTTTAGATCTTTAGGATTTGCAAAGAGATTTGTGATTCTGGGATTTAGACTTAGATAATTCTCGCAACGACAGTTGGTTAATTATAGCTTAGTGATTTGAGTTCAAGAACCGTGCATAACCTGAATCATGATTAATTGGTTTATTTGCATTCTCTGATTTACTGAGAAATACCCTGAACCTATCTTTCTTCCATTGAATTTACAACAGTTTAATTTGCATTGTTATTTCCTTTTAATTGATTTACTTAGCTTAATTCGAAACTAATTGATCTATTGTGTGATTTTCTTGAGTCCTTGTGGTTCGACCCCTACTATACTGCAGCTACAGCTTTAGTACTTTTAGGGTATTAATTTTGATCTTATCAGCATGAAATTCCCAAGGATCCAAATTAACATGCTCAATGTTAATCTAGCATTAAAAATTTCTAACAAGTAATGATTTTATATAAACTAAGCCCTAAATCATGATTCAACAAGAAAACACCCTAATCTACATTACCCAAAGTTCTAAAAGGAACTACTCACTAATCCCCATGAAAACAACGAAACCCATGAAGATAATGTTAATAATCATGAAAGGATTAGTAAATAAACAAGAATCTAAAAGAAAAAGATTAGGAATTGCAAAAAAACTCAAGATATCTCTTGCAAATGTTTCAAAATCTAAAAAGGATCAAGGTTACAAAGGGAAAAAGAGATGATCCCCAAAATTAGTTTTTTTTATAGCTTTTGTAGAGTTTGGGTCGGACCCGGGTCAACCCGGGACAAATCGGGTTTAACTCGGTGGATCTTGGTTCTAGGTGATCTGTAGCTGCCGCAGCTCCTCGCTGCAGCCTGGTCGCTGTAACTCCCTGGTTTGGCGACGGAGCCTTCACAGCTGCCGGAGCTCCTCGCTGCAGTCTGGTCGCTGTAATTCCCTGGTTTGGCGACAGAGGCTTCACAGCTGCCGCAGCTCCTCGCTGCAGCCTGGTCACTGTGGCTCTCGGATTTCACATCTTTTTTCTCTTGATCATCTCCTTTGCTCCACTAAGCTTCCATAGCCTCCAAATGTACCTAAAGGCACTCCATGATACACCAAACCATGCAAGAACTAACCAAAGACTCAAGGCTGCTGTGGAAAGCATTTCTCTCCTTGCTTTTGATGCTTCCGTATTTGGTCTTAGAGTGACTTCGGATAGTTCAGGCTTCGAGCATTTGTAATAGGTTAAGTGTAGTTTTCAAATACAGTTTTTGTATATTCCCCTTTAGAAATGTATTTCCAAACGAGGGTTTTGCTGATCACCCGGTGAACTTTTTGCTCCACATTAAACGATCCAGTCCCTTTCGTCGTAACGTGAGGTTGCTTTTACCCACTTTCCTGCGCACAACGCGAGGTGGTGGTTTACCTCTCCTTTCGCCGTAGCGTGAGGTGGGATTATGCTTCTTCCTTTTGTCGTGGCATGAGGTAAACGCATGGGCCGACTTGGGCCAATTTTATTGCTCCTTTTTACCGTACTATGAGGGATTGATTTTAACTGGTCCAATTGTGATTTTGGTCATGTTGCTTGGTTTTCCCCGAGCCGTGTAGGACTGACCGTTTCAGAAGAAAAGGATCGGGCTCGAACCAGGCATCTTGAGGAAGCGAAATCCTTGGCCTTTCAAGCCGAGAGAGACTCCGCAACTGCCTCATTCAGCCCGGCGATGATCTCCACGCAAGATCTTATCCTCCGCTGGCAGGATGCCTGTCGTAAACTGCAGTTGTCCGCGCAGGCCGAAGCCAATTTTATGTTACTTTCAGACATCCATCAAGGGAGAATCACCGATGTGGCTAATGAGGCCTCTCGTGTTGAGAGGACTATCTCTCCACTCAAGGCTGCTGTGGAAAGCATTTTTCTCCCTACCTTTGATGCTTCTGTATTTGGTCTTAGAGTGATTTCGGATGGTTAAGGCTTTGAGCCTTTGTAATAGGTTAAGTGTAGTTTTGAAATATAGTTTTTGCATATTCCCCTTTAGAAATGTATTTACCAAACGAGGATTTTGCTGATCACCCGGTAACTACTTTTTGTTAAATGATCCAGCCCCTTTCGTCGTAACGTGAGGTTGGATTTTACCCAGTTTCCTTTGCACAACGCGAGGTGGTGGTTTACCTCTCCCTTTCGCCATAGCGTGAGGTGGGATTATGCTTCTTCTTTTTGTCGTGGCATGAGGTAAGTGCATGGGCTAGCTTGGGCCAATTTTTTTGCTCTCTTTTACCGTAGTATGAGGGGTTGATTTTTTACCGGTCCCATTGTGGTTTTGGGCATGTCTCTTGGTTTTTTCCGAGCCGTGTAGGACTGACCGTTTTGGACTTTGGGAAATAAATTTTCTTGGAAATGAGGATTTTTATTTCATTCATCTTTGTTCCCGAGAACCTTTTCAGATGATTTTACCTGTATATTTAAGGGCCTTGCGGGATTTTCCATTCTTCATCATCGTTTTCGAATGACGCTTTTCGAGAAGTTACCTTCCCCTTTCCTTACCGACCCGGATTTTGGCATTAGATCCCTTAGATGTTCCGAGATCGACCTAGCCTGATATACATGGATGTTCGCCTAGGGCTCCCAAAAAACTAAGACTCTGGAAACGAGGTTAGATTCTTACCTTGACCGTGCTTTTCCTCGCTTTCCCTCTTCTGCTTCCAACCGGTCTTTTCTGTTTCCCAGACATGAGGAATCCCTTTGAGGGGGATATCTCTTTTAAGTTGTGTGAAGAAGGGTCCAGAAGAGCAATCAGCATGGCACGTGATTGGTCTTCTTCCCAGCTTGATGAAGATAAGAAGAAGAAGTTAAAAGGGGATACTGGCAGGACCCCTTCCACTTCTATTGGTCTCTCTTCCTCAAGAAGGTTTGTCAATCGGGTTTGATCTATGCAGTGAAAGATGGGTGAAGGAGTGTTTAGCCTTGTCGAGAAATCTAGTCCTTGCTCATCTTCTTCATCCTTTAATCTTCTTACGAGGGAGAAAGTCCTCCTATGGAGGAGTTCGTAAAGGTAAGGTGTTTGCCTTTATTTGGTTCCGAAGGAAGAAAGCTCTCATACTGTCCGCCTCATCGGTCAACTTCCATGTACATGTTTTCATGGAACCAATAGAGATCTATCTTTGTAATAGTAACTTTGATTTGATTGTATATGGCGTTGGTGCCATTCTTTGATGAATAAGATTCTTTATTTTGAGTTTGACTTCCGTCTGAAATATCCGACTCCGAAAACTTCTTTTTCCTTTTGTCTCGCCTTTTGTAGATCTTGACTCGTTTTTATCAAACCAAGGTGCCCCTTGAGTCCCCAGCACTGATCGCCAAGTTTGACAAAGAGCGTTAATCTTGACATCGCATGGCCCAAGCCTTTTCTTGTAATCCTTCACTATCCTTCACAGATTATAGATCTTCTTCTAGCCTATTTTGCTTAGGCAAAAGGTTGCTCTAAGATTTAGTAGATGTATTCGATTTCTCAAGTTGCCTACGTACCCATTTCGGGATCAAGCTACTCAGTAGTTCGTTATTCTCCCTTAGCCACTTTGGGACACAGTTGTCTTAGTCATTAGATTACTTGCTTATCTGTGGAACAAGTCTGCAATGCCAGGATTCCATCAATTCTTTGACTGAACTGACTTCGTCGTTCTGACCATACCTACCCCTTCTGAAGTCGGAAACTTAACACATTGGTGATAATTCGAGGGAACTGCCCTTATTAGGTTCAACCAAGGCATTCCCAAAATTGCGTTGTACGTGACTTGACAATACAAAGAAAGTTATCATCTTCATAACACCGGCTGCTGACACCAGTAATTCGATGGTTTCAATTGATGGTTAAATGTCTCCTCCAAAGTTGACTTCAGACCTCGGAAGTTAGACGTCTCTATTCCCATATGTCGGTTGTACTTCATGTGACAATCAAAACTCAAGGGACTTCACAGTTAGCACCAATATCAAGACTTTACAGTTAGGATGTCGTCTTCTGGAGCGTCCTAATCATGATCCTCCCATGATTAAGTTGATTCTTTTCTTTTTTTGACCATGATCCTGCTCAACCGGTTCAGGATCATCTGGATTTCCATCCTTTGTCGCGGAGCCTGGATTGTTGATTTCGACTTCGCCGAGCTTTCCTTCGGTTCACATGTCCATAAGTATGTCTTTCAACCTGTAACATTTCATAGTCGAATGTCCTTACCTTTGGTGATAGTCGCAAAATGCTTCTTTGTCCTTGCCTAACATATCGTCAGACTTTTCTGATCGATCGTGATCACCTCTACTTGAGTGATCCTTGGTTAGGGATCCGTCTTTGTGGGTGAACCGGATTGAGAGGAGGTGGTGGAGGAAAAGAAGTAGGATCGATCCGATCTGGGCCTCGTTGGCCCTGTCCGTTTTGTCGTGGGGACTCCGGAGTCAAAATTGGCCTTTGATCTGGCATCCGGAACTGCGGATTAGAAGGATCAACGTAAGGTGGTGGTGGAAGAGTCGAAAAATGAACTCGTCTGCCATCCCTCGTCGGTAGATGACTACTTCCACTGCCTTGCCCTTGATAGACAGAACTGGTCCCTAAATCAAACACATTTGGAGATATCGTATTGTTCTCGTTGCTTCCAATCAAGGCAGCATGTGTTGGTGACACGTTTTGAGTCACCGGAGTTAGTGAAACACCAAGCGGAGATTGCGTTGGTGGGACACTTAGTGGTGGTAGAACTTGCATTCTCACCACCTCTGAGCGAAGCTCACTAAGTGATTGGGTCAACACTGTTTGATCCGAAACTACTTTTTCAAGTGTTTGGGTCACTGTGGATATTGCCTCTTGGAATACCATGGTAAGATCACTAGTGACCTTTTCCGTGACTTCTCGCACAATTGCGTGCTCTTCCATGGTGGTTCTTCTACGCAAGGTTTAGACTTTGCCTATGACCCTCCTTCTAGAGCCAAACTGTTGCAGCTGGAAATACAACGGTCTAAATTTGTATATAGTAAAAATAGAAGGGTCTTGGGTCAATCTTCGAGAGGAGAAGAACCGAATGACTTATCGAGCAATAAACGGTAAGTTTGTTGCTCGATTAGAACAAGCCAGAAACCAGAGAACTTTGGACAAGGTTTTAGTGAAGTGGACTGGTTTTAGTATTACGATCTCCAAGAGAGTTTACAAGAACAAGAACATAGAAAAGACAAGTGTTTGACCTAAGAGCTAGATTGCTATTGAAAGTAGGGTGTGAGTAGAATTGTGTAAGAGTGCCTCCCTTTTTCCTCTTTGCCTTTGTCCTTGTTTTATCCCCCGAGATCGTGTTAACGTCTTCGTTCACTCCGTCATATTCGCCATGAATGGTCTTTAAGACCGAGGCTCCGGCCGTTACGTTTTAGCCACTTAACTCACCGGTTAGAACGAGTCTTTGGTCTTGGCGGGGTTGACTGACGCTTATGCATTTAATCACCTTTTGACCATTTGACCATTCATCCCGGTGGGCTTCTATGCGCGGCCCAATACCCCTTTTCCTTTAGTTGAACTTGCTGGTTTTTTTGACTTCATGAAGCCTTTTACCGCGGATTAACTGAGCCCTATTTTACTGGGCCAGGTTTTTATCCCCCACATGTTAATTGTATGATTCATATTGCATATCGGATTTTAAGGGACCAGTTTCAGACTTGAAAACAACGATTTTGCTCTATCTATGTATTATCGTACCCATGTTATTAGGGCTAGGCACTAATACCCGTTACCCGTCTTCGACCCGTTACCCGACTCGTACCCGTCTCCAAAAAAGGTACCCGTGATCTTAGGATCGGATAAAGGGTATCATAATTCTATTACCCGTGGATAAGGGTCGGGTATCGGGTATCAATTTTTTTTTTGTACCCGTCTCGTTACCCGACCCTAATTTTTATAACATTACCAATACTTTATAAATATATATATATATAGTTTATAATAATACTATAAACCTAATTATTATGTTCAATTAACAATTTATTTACTTTTTGTAGAGTTTACAACATTTCCCAGGGAATTAGTCTTTCTTTAAAAGATGAATGAGTTTCACCTCATTAGGTAAATTAGATTAGTGTTACATGGACCGTTTGTGATTGTTCTTTGTTTGTGATATTTTTGTTTGTAAATAAAAGCATTTCGTGTTTTTTTTTATGTTTAGGTAAGTAAATAGGATGAAAGAAGCAATCCTATGGAAGAATATTGACCTTGCAACATGGAATCTTTTGCATTTCTGAAATGTCGTTTCTATTTCATGAATGAATTACAAGTTTAAGCTTTGAATTTTGTAATTTTATATTTTTTGGAATATGAAGTCATTATGCGGGTAAGGGTGACAGTTCATAAATATGCGGGTAAGGGTGACAGTTTATAAATATGCGGGTAAGAGTAAAAGATCGGGTATTTAGCGGGTCAACTATTTTTTACCGGGTACCCTATTTTTTACCGGGTACCCGTATTTTTGGGTACCCCTTATTTACGGGTCGTGTAAGGGTCATTTATTTCTTTACTCGTAAGGGTCGGGTCGGGTAAAGGGTATTCCAAAATTCACGGATACCCGACCCGTGTCCAGCCCTACATGTTATTACCGAAAGTAAAAAAAAAAAAAGCAAAAATAATTGAGAGAATTCACATTTATTTAAATAATAATTATCTTAATTTTTTTTTCATGTAACCGCATTACACAATAATAAAGCTACATTGATAATCATCATTAAGATAGGAACAGTACTCTTATTCAACTGATTAACTAATATCATTTTATAATAATCATTAGAATCATCATTAAGGAGGGAACAGTGCTCTTAGGCACGAGACGGGGATGTGGACCGGCGGCGATGTGAGCGAATCATTCTAACCACCTGGATTACCAGCATGACGACAGCAAACAATGCCCATAAGGCTAGATAAGCCAACTGTGTAAGCAAAATAGAGTGGTCGATAGCACGAGGATGAACTAAAATCACAGCCAGAAAGAAAGAAGCCGAGATGCATAGTATGGCGGTCATCATAAGAACTTGCATAATCATAATCATGAATCGGTTCCTGTAAATCAGATTTAAGAAATTGTTAATTAGTTATACATTAGTAATCCTTTAAGTACAATCAAACAGTCATGAGTCGATATTTATATAAAAATCTTTACAAAAATTAACTTAAATCAACCATTTGACCGATACAAAGCTGCCTAACGCATATATACCTGAGTTTCAAACCACTGACCGCAAGAATTATGACACCCATCGAAGCAGCAAATGCCACATTACTGCTGATGACCATCCAAATATACGGGGGCGGTACATTATTGCCACACCCTAATACTGAAATTCCCGGTTCTTGACAAGGGCCGGGCTCAACGCTGTTACGAGTTCTCTTAGGCTGCGAGTCACCAATCTGGCTAACGCCGCATGGAGGGTTAATCATCACTTCAAAGCTCATCGCTGCAATTATTGTAGCCGAAACAATTAGATTCCCCTTCGTTTTCTCGACCCAATCGTTCTGGCTAGCGAACCAACCTGATTGGGGAACTGTTGCCATATTCAAATTGTTGTGGGGACTTTTAAGACGGTGTTTTATTTAAATTTCTTTTGCATTGTGTTCGAGTTTCGAAGTTATATATATAGCCATGCACAGAAGATGTTGAGAGGGTTCGGTAACACAGATATGGGCATAGGGCATGGAAATGCATGTTATGGGTTTGGTAATGGGCATAGGGCATGGAAAAAAATACACATGGAGCAAGGAGCAATTTTTCTTACGGTATGTACTACAGCCGAATTTAAGAGATCAAAATTTATAGCTACGACGAAAAACATACAAGTTTTTTGTTTGTGACATTTATGGACGAGAAAAAAAAATCAGATTTCTGTTATTCGTATTTACCTCAGTTTGTTTGTTACATAAGAGCCTCTTTATTAAAAAAGAGGATTTGGTTTAACTTGAAAATAACCAAACTAGATTACACCGATTGCATACAATATTATCCTCTAATCTTCTCTAGATATCAAGGTGGAGGTTACTAAGGTACTTAAACACGAACACGATTTGTACATCAAGACGGAAGAAATTATGTTTCAAAATCCTTTCTACAATAGGATTATTCTTCTAACTTCATATCAAATGAATTCTTTAAGATTTAATTAAGATTAAACCCCATTTTATTGATTAAAACCAGACTAATTTAGTTTCATAAAAGATACAAAAAAACCCTCCCTTCTCCACAGAACAACATAACCAGATGAATCTTTGAATGATCGACGGCTGAGATTGGATTTGTGTCATATACTACTAATCCATCTTTTAGTACTTTAGTACACTTGCTATGCACTAAGGACAGTAAGAAGATAACATAAACCTTGAACGCTCAGATCAATCTTTATCTTACAAAAAAAATATGACATCTTTATGCTTCAAGAGCTCAACATCAATCACACACTATGTCCATCTACCGAGCAAAATGATCTAAAGCCAAGATACAAAACTTGGCCAGAGAAAGAATCTAACCCATGGTGAAATCACAAGCAAACAATGTTGAATAAAAAAAATAACACGAATCAAAGCGAGATGCAGAAAAAGTTTCTAACTTTAAGCAATTATCAAAAACTTATGGATATGCACATCTCAAGTACAGTGAGAAACAAAGTTAAAGTTCAAGCTACATTAGCAGGCAAACAAAAACATAGCGAAACCAATAAGACAAATCACAAAACCAAATCAGACAAAGCATAAATCATACTTAATGCTGAGATTAAGAAAGAGTTATATGAACTTCGATTTCCAAGAGTTTAGGTACATCACAAACACAAAATCTCTAATACACTCATATATCGATCCTTCCAGAAAATTACATAAAGTTAAAAAGGAAACTAGACCCAGAAAATCACACTTATACTCATTCCGTGTTAACACTTTTTTTTTGTTTGTTGCATCTTTTGTCAACTTTTCTTATTTGTTTAAATGTGAAATTCATTAAACAATCAAAGAGTAACATTTACAATATGTTTTAAGCGAAAGAAAAAAATCAGAAACATGACAAACCCATGATTTGACATACATGGTTCAAAAACAGAGCACAAAGAAAAAAATAAACAAAGCCTCCACTGTTAAGAAACAGAGCGTGAAGAACCAGTAGCCACGACCACCTTTGTAAAAGCTCACGGACTCTGGGCCGGAGACGATTGATGATTACATGCGTCGCATACAAGGCAAAGCAGATCCATTGACGTTGTTAGGAAAGCCACTTGATCATGAAGACCTGATTGACTACATCATTGATGGCCTTAGTGATGAGTACAAGCCTATTGTGGATGCAGATAATGGCTGAGAAAGCTCGATGACATTCGTCGAGCTTCATGAAAAGCTTCTCAATCGAGAAGCTGATCTCCTTCATACACAACTAGAGCATCTTCAGTTTCCAGTTTGCGATGGCGGAGTTGGCGTTTCTCTACTATACACAATGTTTTCTGTAGCAACAAAACCGCTGTTTCAAGCTCGTTCATCGACTCGTGGTAACAAGCAAAGAAGGCTGATCACTATCATCTAAATCAAAAGCTTTAAGAGCCTTATGAGCGTAATACATAACCTTTTCAGGATCCTCACCTTCGCGGTAGAGATGGAAATGAAAGGTACGAATTAGAGAAACCGAAACTCAAGAAATCGCATTGAGAATACCTCTTGACACCAACCGGTGCAGAACATTACCTCATGTCTCATCCCAACTTTGATACAAGGAGAAGGAAAATTTAAAAAGAAGCTGATCATTTTTTTGCGTGAGCGAGACCAATAATAATGCATATACATTCACCAGCATTGGTTCGAAAGATGAGAGCTTTGATGAATATACAAACTACAAAAACTAAAATCTGCACATCCACTAAAAAAGCTGGACAGGTCAGTCCATCTTGGAGTACAGTCTCTTCACTGCTCTTCACTTAGTTTGGCTTTGCAGCTTTGTAGATGAAAACTGAATGAACAAACGCCAACTCTTCACTAAGTCTGGTTTTGCAGCTTTGAAAATGAAGATTGTAATGAACAAACGCTAACTCTTCCAGATGCTTGCGTTCACAATGGCTCATTCCTTCGGTGAGTTCACAATGGCTCATTCCTTCAGTGAGCAGCATCTACTCTGCAAAGCTTCTCTTCAGCTTGTACCTTGAATGATACAAGCACAGGGCTGTCACAAGGCTTGTATGATCCTGGAAACAAAGCTTGGTCAAGCGGCCAAGGGGTGATTCAATGGCTGAGCTACTCTAACCAAAAGAATCGGTTAAGAACGGACTGGTAACAAGGGTGGATCCGATGTGCGCCACACAAGTTGTGAAAGACTTGTGATACAACACGAAATCTCTATGCTAGGAGGTACTGGTCTCGACTAGAAATAAAGAGAAACAAGTTTTGCTCAGAAAACTTAAGTTAAGAAAATTCTCGTTTTATTAATATCAAAGGTGAAAATATTACACGGCCGTAATGGGACTTATATAACGTCCAAGCGGTTTAGACTCAAAAGCAACATGACTTGAAATGGAAAGTGCGACATCAAAGGGAAATTAAAAGAAAAGATTACAAAGAATTCAAACTAATAAAACTTAAATCTAGGCCTAATGAATCTCGCACAAAAACACAAAAGAAAACACAATTGGTTTGTTAAAGATATTTGAAATAATTTGAAAGACTTACCTTACTTACTTGGGCAAGATTTGTGTGCTTGGTTGTCTTTGGCCGAGTTTGAATGTTCCCTCTTAGGCGTCTTGATTCGTCCTTGAGATGGCGAGCATGTAGACTTGGGCTTGATTTGGGAAAAGGGGCCAGAAGTCTTGAATCTTTGGATTTGGGCCATTTGCTTGCTCTTGAATATTTCTAAGTAGTCCGGTCAAAGCTTGTTGATGCTGAACCTCATTAGACGATTTCTCTTGATCATGATCTTCTCTTGGCTTCTCTTGATCAGCTTGAGAAATTGCTTGCATCATGCTCTGGTTGTACTTGTGTTGAAGGGTTCTGGTTCTTGCTCTTGTTATTGGTCCATCATGAATGGTCGGCACTTCAAGGTCTTGTAGTTGTGGCTCGGTTAAGTTTGGTTCAGCTTGAATGTCCCCATCATTCTCTCCTTCTTCAAGAGGTTTTGAACTCAAAACTGAATCATCTACAAGATATGGAGATAAGTCATATACATTGAAAGTAGAAGATACATTAAACTCACCTGGTAATTCAAGCTTGTAGGCGTTGTTGTTGATCTTCTCTAGGATCTTGAATGGACCATCTCCTCTTGGTGCGAGCTTAGAACTCCTCTGATTTGAAAAGCTTTCGTGTCTCATACAATCTCCTTGCGGCCCTTGTTGGCATGTTTCACATACTATCCAGTTCGCTTCTCTAGGTTCTCCCTCGCCTTTTGATGAAACTTCTTGACAAAACCAGCTTTATTTTCTCCATCTAGACTCACGGCCTCATATATCTGGTGGTAGTGGAGACAAATCCAGTGGATTGATTGGATTAAAACCATAGACAATCTTAAATGGAGACATATTTGTAGATGAATGTTGAGCTCGGTTGTAAGCGAACTCAATGAATGGGATACACTCCAGCCAGTTCTTCAAATTTTTCCCTATTAAAGCTCTAAGCAGAGTAGACAATGTCCAGTTGACCACCTCAGTTTGGCCATCTGTTTGGAGATGACAAGTCGTGGAAAATAAGAGCTTGGTTCCTAACTTCTTCCATAAGGTCCTCCAAAAGTGGCTCATGAATTTGCTGTCTCGGTCAGATACTATAGTCCTTGGCACTCCATGTAAACGAACCACCTCTTTAAAGAATAAATCAGCTGTCTGAGATGCATCGTTCACTTTTGCACATGGTATGAAATGTGCCATCTTGGAGAATATGTCCACCACAACGAAGATAAAGTCTTTGTGGTTAATCTTTGGTAACCCCAACACAAAATCCATTGATATGTCTACCCAAGGTGATGTAGGAATATGCAAAGGTAGGTACAATCCATGAGGGTGCACTCTAGACTTTACTTTCTTGGAAACCACACATCTAACACAATGAGCTTCTACGGTCTTTTTGAGATGAGGCCAGTAGAAGTGCTCCTTCACCACGGGCAGTGTCTTGTCTACTCCAAAATGTCCCATAAGTCCTTCTCCATGAGCTTCTCTGGCGATCAAATCTTTAAGAGAGCATTGCGATATGCAAATAGAACTTTTCACGAGCTCCTTTGCTACATGCTTCGTAGCTTTCTCCCAAGTCTGAATCATCTTTGTTTAGATCCTTTATGAACTCAAAACCCATGACTTTAGTCTCCATTGTTGCAATCAGTGCATGTCTTTTCGATAGAGCATCGGCCATTATGTTATCTTTGCCCTTCTTATACTTGATGATGTAGGGAAAAGTTTCAATAAACTCCATCCAACATGCATGCCTTCTCTTAAGATGGTGTTGGGCAAAATAAACTCAATAGTTGGATCTCCCGGAAAGTCAATGGAAATATGGTATAACTCACGTTAGGTCCGGATTCTAAAAGAAGGCCCAAATGACGTTAGGTCTGAATTCTAAGGAAAGGCCTAACCAACGTAAGGTCCGAATCCTATTCGAAATAAGGTCCAATCAACATAAGATCCGAATAAGAAAGAGGTCCAACTGATATGAGGTCCGAATAAGGAAATAAAGTCTAACCGAAGTAAGTTTCGAATAAGGAAAAGGTTCGACCCACATAAGGTCCGAATCTGATAGAGATAGAGAAAGGGGACCTAACACGTCACCTAACCGAAACGATTGAGGGTTTGAGAGAAACCGATAAAAGAAAGGGGCTCCAGAGTAGTAAAAGGAGGAGGATGGTGGGCAAAACCCTAGGAAACATACCTTCACCGCTTTAACATTTCAAGGAACCTTGAACCCTACAGTGCTGAATCCCGACAACAAAATCTTCTCAGAGACTTCATGTTCGACAATCAGCATCTGAACCTCTGAAGGTCCTTCGTTAAACGATAGCTTAGCACTTACGATTCATTGTAATTCAAAGCTTTGCCGTTCGAAGATTATTCATTAATAAAGGAATATTTTCTCCTATCAATCTGTAGAACTGTCTCGATTCGAACTGGTTAAAATTTGCCCAAACAATTTGGCGCTAGAAGGAGGGGCAGTTTAACTACGTGAGACATAACGAACGAAGGAGATAACAATGATGTCCCTGCAAGAGGTAACATCCCTCTCGATCCAGCTGATCAACTAGCGGCACTCATTGCTCATATGTAGTGAAAGAAGAAAAGCTATCTCAACTTAAAACCTGAAGTGCTCCCTTGAGAGTGGAGAGCCTTTCTCTGAACACCGATCTTCCTTTAGAAGGTTATGAAAGCAGCGAGGTTGATCCTCGTACTTGATTTTGAGCACGCCTCAATCCGATGCAAACTCTAGAAGAAACCACGATACCTACAACTATGCTCCAATGACGGATGCGATCGTATTCGTAGAGAAAGATAAACATGTATGATGGGACGAATGATCATGACAACATACAACACGATACAAGCAAACATAATTGAAAGGAAGCTCAAAGAATATTCTCCTCATGGAAGCTTACAAAAGGCATATCTCCTCAGTTACACCAACGTGCATAACATGCTTCACATCATATTAGGGATTTAATCAACGGATCAACCTCCAACACTCCTCATGGAAGCTTACAAAAGCTAGCAACACTAGCTTACGGAACTCAAACACTGCAAAAGCAACATAAAATCAGAAGGTAGCAACACTGCTTACAGAATGCAAACGCTGCAAAAGCAACATAAAATCAAGATAAGTTTTTCAATGATTAGCTATTAATGTTTCACGTATTATGTTCTATGTGGAATCTAGAATGTGTATGTGGATGCTTAACTACAATGGGTAAGCACCACCTCTAGGACGTGTGCTTTATAAACTTATATAGACTAAATAGCTAGTAGCAATGGTCTAAGGAAGTTGCTAAAGGCTAAGTGTCTCCAATTATTTGAAGCTAAGAGCTCATCTACAATGATATATATAGAAGTCTACTTTCGTCTACAGCAACATGTGTATCTCTCAAACCGATTGGGAGAGCAGCAACTAAAAATGAAGAACTACCACAACTACGTACCAACACGTAGATAGAAGAGAAATAAAGCTCCCAAAAGAAGAACATTGCTATCACTACAGACACAAACAAACAAGCTTTAGCTGTTGTTTAAAAAAAAAAAAAGTGGTGTAAGCTCCCCAAAAGAGCATTACTATCACTACAGTAACAAACAGACAAGCATTAGCTGTTGTTTATAAACAAAAGTGGTGTAAGATCCCCAAAAGAGCATTGCTATCACTACAAATACAAACATACAAGCATTAGCTACTGTTTAAAAAATAAAGTGGTGAAAGCTCTCAAAAAAATCATTGCTATCACTATATACAAGCATTAGCTTCTGTATAAAAGAAAAAGAAAAAGGGTGGTGTAATCTCTCAAAAAGAGCATTACCATCGCCACAAATATAGACAAGCATCTAATGCTTGCCACTATATACAAAAGGTGGTGTAAGCTCTCCAAAAGAGCATTGCTATCACTATATACAAGCATTAGCTGTTGTATAAAAGAAAAACAAAAAAGGTGGTGTAATCTCTAAAAAAGGAGCATTACTATCCCTACAAATATAGACAAGCATTAGATGCTTCAAAAATGGTGTAAGCTCCCAAAAAAAGCATTGCTAATCACTATAGATACAGACAAGCATTAGCTGCTGTAAAAAATAAAAATAAATAAATAAGTGTGTAATTAGCTTCTAAAAGAAAGCACTACTCTCTAAAGATAATCGAGCAAGAGCTCCAAAAAATGGTATAACAGTAATTAAGTGATGGTTTGGAAATAAGTTGTGTATGCTCCAAAGAAAAGATCACATAAACTCTAAAAGTAAAACAATTATGCGACATCTACGGTTAGAATAATAAGTTTGGATATGAGATATTGAAGCTCCAGAACTCCAAAAAAAGGATCACCTAAGCTCCTATAAATAGTTATATAATAGCTCATTTGGGAGCAATAGCTTCGAAGATGTGCAAGCTCTGGCAATCCAAATAAAGAATTACGTAAGCTCCGAAATTCCAAAGAAGGGATTGTCATGCGATGGTGGTAGCTTGAATGATACCTTCGAAAATGGGATGCATAAGCCTTTACAATCCAGAAAAAGGATTACGTAAGCTTTGTAAATCCAAAGAAAGGATAAAGCAAGCTTGGAAAAATATTTGTGTGCAGCTTCTGTTGGAGCGATAGCTCTAGCAAGAACATGCATAAGCTTCGACATCCGAAGAAAGAATGAAGGATAAAGCAAACTTGGAAAAATATTCGTGTGCAGCTACTGTTGGAGGGATATCTCTAGCAAGAACCTTCATAAGCTTCGACATCCGAAGAAAGAATGAGTTGTGTGAGCTCCAAAAGTCTAAAGAAAGTGGTGATAGCTCTGAAAACCTAAAGAAAGAGATTTAAGGAAGGCTACAAGGATGAGCGTAATATGCTCCGAAAATATAAAAAGTGCCTAACTCTCACTCCAAATGTAATAAAATGCTATGCGCTATGTAAGAAAACGAGCAACGGTCCAAAAGTTCAAATAAAGGATTATGTAAGCTCCGAAAACATCCAAGCGATAGCTGCTGTACAATCGATAGCTCCAAGAATGAGTTGTGTAAGCTCCAAAAGCCTGAAGAAAGGATTGTAACAATCAAGCGATATCTGCTGTTTAAACAATAAATCCAACAATGAGTTTCATAAGCTTAGAAATTCAAAGGAAAAAATTTCCTAAACTCCCAAAATAGTTAAACGATAGCTGCTATTTAAGAAATAAAGCGGCGCAACCTCCGAAATCTAAAGAGAGGATTGTCTATGGAAATATGGTCTAACTGGCGTTAGGTCCGAATTCTACGAGACATATAAAGACTTAACGACGTTAGGTCCAGATTCTAAAAGAAGGTCCAAATGACGTTAGGTCCGAATTCTAAGGTCCAAATCCTATTCGAAATAAGGTCCAATCAACATAAGATCCGAATAAGAAACATGTCCAACCGATATGAGGTCTGAATAAGGAAATTTAGTCTAACCGACGTAAGTTTCGAATAAGGAAAAGGTTCGACCCACATAAGGTCTGAATCTGATAGAGATAGAGAAAAGGGGACCTAACACGTCACTTAACCTAAACGATTGAGGGTTTGAGAGAAACCGATAAAAGAGAGGGGCTCCAGAAAAGTAAAACGACGAGGATGGTGGGCAAAACCCTAGGGAACATACCTTCACCGCTTCAACATTTCAAGGAACCTTGAACCCTACAGTGCTGAATTCCGACAACCAAATATTTTCAGAGACTTTGTGTTCGACAATCAGCATATGAACCTCTGAAAGTCCTTCGTTAAACGATAGCTTAGCCCTTCGATTCATTGTAATTGAAAGCTTTGTCGTTCGAAGATTATTCATTAATAAAGGAATATTTTTTCCTATCAATCCGTAGAACTGTCTCGATTCGAACTCGTTAAAATTTGCCCAAACATATGGGTCTGTCCGCTTGAGTGTTTCATGATCCGTATGAACCACAAACTCCCTTGACATTATAACTCCAAAGCACGAACTAATGCATACAACTCCTTGTCATAGGTAGGGTAGTTAAGCGTAGGTCCTTCTAATTTCTCACTGAACAACGCCACTGGTTTCTCTTCTTGAGTCAGGACAGCTCCTATACCAATCCCCTAAGCATCACACTCCACTTCAAAAGTCTTGTTGAAGTCGGGTAAGACCAGAACATTTGCATTGGTGAGTATCTCTTTTAGAGTCTAAAAAGCGGTCTGCTGAGCTTCTCCCCAAGTAAATCCCACATTTTTCTTCACAACATATGTAAGAGGCGCATCTATACTGCTAAAATCTTTGACAAAACGACGGTAGAAACTTGCTAATCCATAGAAGCTTCTCACTTGACTGATGTTTGTTGGGGCTGGCCAATCTTTGATGGCTTCTCTTCATCAACATGTAAACTTTGCGAACTCACGACAAAACCTAGGAAAACCAACTTAACAGTGCAGAATGTGCACTTCTTTAAGTTTGCATAAAGGCCTTCTTGTCGAAGAGTCTTTAATACAAGCTCAAGATGTGTCACATGATCAGATAAACACGTGCTATATATATCAAAATATCATCAAAATAAACTACAACGAACTTACTGATGTATGCTCTATGAACTTGGTTCATTAGATGCATAAAGGTACTGAGCGCATTTGTAAGTCCAAATGGCATTACCATCCATTCATAGAGCCCTTGCTTTGTATTGAAAGCAGTCTTCCATTTGTCGTCTTCTTTCATCTTCACTTGATGGTACCCACTCTTAAGATCGATCTTTGAAAACAAAGTTGCTCCACTGAGTTCATCAAGCATGTCGTCTAGTCTTGGAATTGGATGTCTATACTTGATTGTGATGTTGTTGATTGCTCAGCAGTCTACACACATACGCCATGAACCGTCTTTCTTAGGCACGAGCAGAACTGGAACCGCACAAGGACTAAGGCTCTCCCTCACGTATCCTTTGTCTAGCAGCTCCTTGACTTTCTTTTCCAATTCCTTAGACTCCTCTGGACTAATTCGGTAAGCTGGCTTGTTGGGTAAAGCCGCTCCTGGTATGAAGTCGATTGGATGTTCTATGCCTCTCAATGGTGGTAAACCTTTAGGCATCTCTTCAGGGAACACATCTTTAAACCTGTTAAGTAAAGTGGTAACTTCTGGTGGTAGTTCAAGTTCACCAAAACCTGCGCTCAAAAGCTCCTTGCCTTTACTGGTGCATCGGCTGTGGAAGATGTTCTCCCTTTGTATGGTCTCGACTGGCTCCACCATCACACTGAGTATGCGTCTGGTGACAAGGAGCTCTCTTGTGTCTGGATAAGCTATGTCACCATATTCATCCTCTAGTTCTGCCTCTTTTTCATCTTGTGATTCGTAGTCTCCAGCTTTTGTGACTAGCATGACTCGCTGATCTAGCCACTCCCGAGACATGTGACCCCTACCCCTGCATTTAAAACATGTAATGTCTCTAGCAAGTTGAGGGTTAGTAGACTTACTGGGCTCTTGTCTATTGTCTTTGCTAGTCTCCACAGTTTTGCCCTTCAACCTTGAATCAATCTCTATGCTTTTGCCTTTGTCTAACGGCTTGCTTGCGTTTGGTGTCCATGCGGTTTGAGGCTTGCTTCTGTGTTGATTGTCTTCTTCTTTATGTGCTGCTCGGCTTGTATAGACAAGTGGAAACAAAGAGATTCTTGATAATCTTGATAAACTTGTCTTTCCACTTTGCGGTTGATCTTCTCTTGTAACCCATCAAGGAATTGTGCCATAAGAGATTCTTCATCATCATTGAGCTCCAAACGGTTTCTTAAGCGCTCAAACTCCTCGTAATACTCCTCTACTGATCTGGTTCCCTGTCTAAGAGTACAAAAAAGTCGTTGCAAATCTCTATGGAAATGAGGAGGGACATACCTCTATCTCATTAGGTCTTTCATGTCGACCCATGAGTCAATAGCTCTCAAACGATTTCTTTTGCAGTCTGATATCACTCTGTCCCACCATGTAAGCGCACTGTCGGTGAGTTGAGCCACGGCTAATGCTACTCTCTTTGGACCAGGATGGTTGTAGTAGTCGAAAATGTGGTCCATCCTCTTCTCCCAATCAAGGTAAGCTTCTAGATCGACTTTTCCAGCAAAGTTTGGTGTGGTCAGCTTGATATGGTTGTGACTTTGTCTAGGAAGTGGTGTGTATTCTTCATCCTCGTCGTCTCCTTACTCATCTTGTGGCACACGTCTTCTTTGGGCTCTGGTTTGTTGAAGAGGAAGGTCGAATTCACCATCTTGCTGGTAAGTTTCTTGATCATGGTTACTAGTTCCAGGCTCGTTGATGTGAATCCCATTTCGCCGGTTTGTTGGTGCAGCGTTCTGTTGTGCACTTGTTGTTGCGGTTCTACCATGACCTCCAACGTCCCGAATAGGTTGCATTGGTGCTTGAGGAGTTTGCTCGACACGAGTGATCCGGTCTCCTAGTTCTTGTCTCAACGTCTTCATCTCTTCCCTCATGGCGTTAATCACTTGGATGAGAGCGTCTTGGGCGTTGCTATTTTCTTCTCCCATTGCTATTCACGTTTATGTCTCTAGCAAAATAAGATGTTTAAGTGTTTAAACCAATTCAAGACAAAATGACTAAATAGGAAAAGTATTGCTGTCAAATGAATGTAAACTTGCTTTCATTTTTTTTTGAATTTTAAACGAATGACAGAGAATTAACTTAGACAAATAAGGAAAATTCTCAAAATGCAACTAAACTTGGAAATGAGACAATCACGATATATATTGAATTTTAATTGCAAACAACTTAAGCAACGAGAATCAATAATCAATTCAGTGCAAACAACGATTTCCCTAAATTTTTTTTAATGATGAACTAAATAAAACTCGATGCACACAAAGACAATATGATCTTCTTTTTTTTTTTTTTGATTTCTGGATATGAACTAAACAAGACAAAATGATAATGATGCAAATGAATCAACTATTTATTTTTATTTTTAAATATGCAATGGATTTGAAACAAATGATGACAAATGATGAAAACAAAAATGAAAAGATAGAAATCGGATAGAAACAACCTGGGCTGAAAGAAACTTCAGCTCTAATACCAAAAATGATACAAGCACAGAGCTGTCACAAGGCTTGTATAATCCTGGGAACAAAGATTGGTCAAGCGGCCAAAGGGTGATTCAATAGCTGAGCTACTCTAACCAAAAGAATCAGTGAAGAACGGACTGGTAACAAGGGTGGATCGATGTGCACCACACAAGTTATGAAAGACTTGTGATACAACACGAAATCTCTATGCTTGGAGGTACTGGTCTCGACTAGAAATAAAGAGAAACAAGTTTTGCTCAGAAAACTTAAGTTAAGAAAATTCCCGTTTTATTAATATCAAAGCTGAAGCGGTTTAGACTCAAAAGCAACATGACTTGAAATGGAAAGTGCGATATCAAAGGGAAATTAAAAGAAAAGATTACAAAGAATTCAAACTAATAAAACTTAAATCTAGGCCTAATGAATCTCGCACAAAAACACAAAAGAAAACACAAGTGGTTACTCAAAGATATTTAAAATAATTTGAAAGACTTACCTTGGGCGAGATTTGTGTGTTTGGTTGTCTTTGGCCGAGTTTGAATGTTCCCTCTTAGGTGTCTTGATTCGTCCTTGAAATGGTGAGCTTTGGGCCATTTGGTAAAAGGGGCCAGAAGTCTTGAATCTTTGGATTTGGGCCATTTGCTTGCTCTTGAATATCTCTAAGTAGTCCGGTCCAAGCTTGATGCTGAGCCTCGTTAGACGATTCCTCTTGATCATGATCTTCTCTTGGGTTCTCTTGATCAGCTTGAGACATTGCTTGCATCATGCTCTGGTTGTACTTGTGTTGAAGGGTTCTGGCTCTTGCTCTTGTTATTGGTCCATCATGAATGGTTGGCACTTCAAGGTCTTGTAGTTATGGCTCGGTTAAGTCTGGTTCAGCTTGAATGTCCTCATCACACGCCATAGGTCGTCGTAATTGGCGTCCATCCTCACAACCACAATATCAAGGATTACGTGATGCACAAGGTTAGTATGTTACACACCAGAGGTCGTCGTAATTGGCGTCCATCCTCACAACCACAATATCAAGGATTACGTGATGCACAAGGTTAGTATGTTGCACAAGGTTAATATCTTTGAAATACTGACCTATATTTAGATGTTTTCATAAATCAACCCAATCAGAAGCATCACAAACACACCCTATTAAATACATAGATTACAAAAATCTGTAAGACCAAATAAACCGCAAAATTTAATTGTATTTTTATTTAAAAAATATATGTATATGGCCATATGGGTCGTGTGTAAAAAAGTTAATTAAATATTTTTAAATGATGATTTCTATAACAGTAAACTTTATTTATAGCTTTTTCCTTAATTTACTGTTATAGAAATCATCATTTAAGAATATAGTTTTTTCTAAATCATCATTTTTTTTATGTACAGTTTTATACTATCTTTATATAGAAATATTGTTTTTTCCTAAAATAGTTGATTTTCATCATATATTCCCATAACGGACTTGAATGTATATTACTTGTTCGGAGAAAACATCGTATGCATTAATGAGATAAGTAATTTATATATATAAGCATACTACCCTAAATCTTATCTTATTATATAATGTTTAAAAGATAGTAACTCGCAAGATCGTGACACGTGTTAAGTTAATCGATCAGATTTTGACACATGTAAAAAAAATTCCAATCAGATTTCGCCATATAATATTAACAATAAAATGAAATATTTATAATAAATTTCTAATTCTAAAAGATAAAGTACTACACAAAAAGAAAAAATAGAAAAATGTAAATTTATCCTAAAAGTCAAAGTTAATAAAAAAGAAAAATTAATTTAGTTACCTAATAAAAAGTAAACATAATTCAAATAGAAATAGGAAAAATAAAATATTTGTAAATTAACATGGGACAAATTTTATTGGAAACTAAATAATAGAAAAAAAAAACCAGAGAATCAAAAAATAAATGTTACTCTATATGCTTCTCTAATTGTGTGTGGTAAAAAAAATATTCAATCAGATTTCGCCATATAATATTAAAAATAAATGGAAATATTTATAATAAATTCCTAATTCTAAAAGATAAAATACTAAACAAAAAGAAAAAATAGAAAAATGTAAATTTATCCTTAAACTCAAAGTTAATAAAAAGGAAAAATTAATTTAGTTACCTAATAAAAAGTAAACATAATTCTTATAGGAATAGGAAAAACCAAATATTTGTAAATTAACATGGGACAAATTTATTGGAAACTAAATATTAGAAAAAAATCAGAGAATTAATATAAATAAATGTTACTCTGTAGGCTTCTCTAATTGTGTGTGAAAAAATTATAATTTTTCTATGAAGCATAATGATTCAAAGTTAGTAACTCGAATGATCGCGACATATGTCAAGTGAATCGATCAGATTTCGATACGTGTTTAATAAATTTCCAATTATATATTAGCATGTGTTTAATAATTTTCTAATTATATTTTAACACATAATATTAATAATAAAAATAAAATTAATAATCGATTTCTAATCCTAAAAGGTAAAAGGAAAAAATAGTAGTTTTGTTTAGATTAAGGAAATTAAACAAAAATTATAAACAAAAGCAAATTTTTTATTTCAAAAAAAAAGTAAAAAACCATAATTCAGATTAGAATAAGGAAATTAAAAAAACATAAATAACAATCTTAAAAAGAAAAAATAATAAAAGCCAAAAAAATTTAAAAAGTAAATATTATATATCAGATTAGAATAAAGGAATCTTATTATATGAACTTGAATGTTTCAAAGTTGTTAACTCACCTTATCGCGACACATGTCAAGTCAAAGTTGGAAAATTTTAAAATCGATTAATAAAAAAAACTTAAAAATTAGGAAAAATTAATAATTGATTCATAATCTTAAAAGGTAAAGTTACTAAATTTTTTAAAAAAATTAAGTTTATCCTAAAGGGCAAAATTAATATAGAAATGGAAAACCAATTTCTTTGTTTTTCCAATTAGACTAAGGAAATTAATCCTAAAAGGAAAAGAATTATAATTTTTCACTTCTATATATATAAACCACAATTTAGTAATATGTCAATCACACAACAAAAAACAAAGTCCAATAATCATATCTAAAGTTGTTTACTGCATATGTTTCACCAAATTTTTTCTTCAAGTTATATATTTATATTATCGGAGACTTCCCTTTTAAATTTATGTATTATATATTTTAATTTTACGGGTGATCTAATTTTGTTTTCTATTTTTTTTCACGGGTTATAAAATATTAAATTACAAATCCGCATATGCGGGTACTTATCTAGTTTTATATAAAGAGACATCAATTCACATAACATAACATGACCACAAAAGCAAAAAAAAATGTCTAAGCACAATGCCTTCTTTATTCTTCTGAACTCTTTATTCGTCTCTCAGTTTTCCAAAGTAAAGGTTATCATGTCCCTGTTCTTTTGTATTTGCCTTTGTCAATTTATTTTAAATTTGTTTATCATATATTGTATCTTACAAAAATCAAGTTTGAATTTGGGTTGACGTCGTCGAAAACTTTAATCATCGAAGTAAAAGTCATTGGAAATCTGTGATATGTTTATATATGTTGTAAATTTTCATATTTATTCCCTTTGTGTTATTACAGGCAGTGGAATCAACGACACCCAATACGGTAAAAAGAATCATCGGCTATTATCAGTGTTCAAACATTTATATATTTTAAGTTTGGCTCAACAGATTCCTCCACCGGCAAATGGTTACGCGTCTTCTCTTCGATTTAATGGATTCACAAGGCCTGATATAATCAGAAGTCAGAATCCATGGGTCTTATGGTGTATCTGGAAACACAGGAACGCAATTCTGTATGCTGAAAAGCAAGAGACGATTTCGATAGTGGTGCAGAGGGCTATGGATGACGCTAAGGCATGGAGAGATGCTCTGCTGCAGGTCTGACATATTTGGCAGGCTCCGCCGAGTCCATTGATCAAATGTATTATGAGCGTGAATTGGAGAAATTATAATTTACATTGTGGAGCTGCCTGGATTGCTAGGGATGAGACTAGTAATGTTGTTTTTCATGCACGAGATGCTTTCACGAGAACTCCGAGCCGCACCATTGGAGAATTGAGAGGCACCATATGGGTTCTTCAAAGCATTTGTGACCTCAGGCAAAAGAATGTGGTGATTGCCCTGGATTGTAAAGCCGCATTTGATGCGATATCGAAACCTGTAGAGTGGCCTAATTACCATGTACTCACAGAGAAGATTCGTATCCTAGGACAGAAATTTGATAGGTGTGTGTTCTATCTTGAAACATTGAAATCGAATCACATAGCTCAAGAAATCTCGAAGAGTGTTACTAGAGACGGAAGATTCCAATCTTACCTATCTATTGGGGGCCCTGTTTGGCTACACGATCACATCCAACTAGACACGAGGGGAAGCATCTAATTTCAGCTCAAGAAGCGAGTGGATGATGGCTTGCAATACTATGGTTTCTTTCTGATAGTCCGTTATAGCATCCTTTAGTCTTTATTATTAGGATTTGATGTTATAGGTATCAGGTTATATCTCTTTTAATTTGTTGTGCTGCTCTGCATCAGAGCTTGAACTTCCTATTATCAATATCAGATGATTAAAAAAAAAAAAAAAGTTTGGCTAAAATTATATGGCAGCCTAGATATCTTATTATATAAAGTTGGATCTCTCAACGTGAGCATGACACGTAAGATAATTTTCATTTATGAGATTGTGATATCTATCACGGTTAATTTAGATCTTAACATGTGTTTATTAATTAAAAAAAGTAAAAATGAATTAATGTAAATATTAAAAAATGTTAAACTAAAAAAATGCAATCTTTAAAAAAGAGAAAACAAGAATAAGTAAGGAAAACTTACAATACATGAAAGTGACAAAAAGAAACTTAAAAGTTTATACCACGATCAAACTTTAAAAAAATATTATAATATACTCTAAACTTAAAAAGAAAAACTTAAAAAGGCAATCTTAAGAAAATAGAAAACAAGAATAGGTAAGAAAAACTTACAATAAAGGAAACTGACAAAGAAAATTAAAAGTTTATACCACGACCAAACTTAAGAAAGGAAAATTATAAATATACTCTAAACTTAAAAGGAAAAATATTAATATACGACCACACTTAAAAGTTTATAATCATTTCCATTATAACAAAAAAACTTAGAACATAAAAATTATTACTATACAATCATGACCAAACTATATATGTATGTGTCATGTGTATACGTACGAGAACATATGACATATGTTTCACCAAAGTTTTCCTTCAAAATATATATTTATTTCATATGTTTTTGAACTTAATCATAATTTTTTTTAAAGTACCCGATTTCTTATATATTTAGATTTCATATAAAAATTTAAACATGTCAAATTTTATTTAATATATAATGCAGAATGTTTCAAAGTTAGTAACTTGCATGATCGCAACACGTGTTAAGTTAATCGATTAGATTTTGACATCTGTTTAATAAGTTTACAATTATATTTTGACATGTGTGACGAGTTTCATAAATTTTCAATTATATTTCAAACGTGTTAAGTTAATCGATTAGATTTTGGCATATATTTAATAAATTTCCTATTATATTTTGACATGTGTTTCATAAAATTTCAATTATATTTTAACACATAATATTAACAATAAAAGTAAAATTTTAGGAATCTTAAAAGGTATTAGGAAAAAAATAGACAAAAACTATAATCTTAAAGGTATTAGGAAAAACAATAGTAGTTATGTTTAGATTAAAGAAATTAAACAAAAACTATAAATGAAAACCAAAGTTAAAAAAAAAAAAAACCATATTTCAGATTA
>PKMM01026163.1:734208-753710 GCA_002933915.1 Eutrema heterophyllum | reverse complement strand
AGTCAAGAGGCGTTAATGACCCAAAAACACGATATACTTTGGTTTATGTTGATCTATTAAGTTATTCGTTAAATAGAAGAGGTGTTAATGACCCCTAAACCCAAAATTTTCATAAAATTTTTATTTTGAAACCCTATACACTAAATGGTCGGAAATTTCCGACTGATTTCCGATAGATATTTTTATATCGGTCGGGAAATTCCAACGGATTTCCGACCGTTACTAAATTATTTGAGGTTTATACTTAGCATTTTTCGGTTTTAGTCTTCAAAATCTCGAAAAATTTAGTAACAGACCGATTTCCGACGGACCGATTTCGTGAAAATTGGGCGGTTATTTAATTTTCATTCCCGACGGATTTCGGACGGATATGCCTGTCAGGAATGTCTAATTAAATATCAGATCTTCTTCTTCTTCTCCTCATTTCTCTTGTTCGATCCTCTTCTCCAAAAATCGACGACGCCGACCCCTCCGCCGCCGTTGCTCGCCACCACCGTCCTTGCTCTCCACCGCCGCTCCGCCGCCCTTCCTCTTCCTCTTTTCCCCACTTCTCTTCTCTTAACCATGTAAGTTTTTTTTTCTCTTGGTTTAGATTTTGATTTAGATTGTTAGTAGATGGAATTTTTGTTAGATTGTTAGGTTGTCTATAGATTTGGTTGTTATATTAGTTGGTTAGATTGTTTAGTATATGGATTTATGTTGAAATTTTTTGTTTATGATATTTACTAAATTTTAGTTTAATAGATTTAGGTAGAATAATTATGGTTTTCATATTTTGAAAATAGAAATTAATTTTTGAAATTTATATAATTTTGTTATAATTTTTTTTGATATAAAATTTATAATATGAACATTTTGTAGAATAATGTTTTTATAATATAGTCACGTTTTTGGACAATTAAAAATGTAAAAATGTAAATTTGTTAAATATATTTTTCTATACAATTTTTCTGAATTTGTAATAATTTTAGAACGTTTTAGAATAACTTTTGGCACTTTACAAGTGATTTTAAATTTTTTTAGAATATTAGAATCTTTTTAGCATTGTACAAGTGATTTTTTTTAATTTTTAGAATATTATAATATTTTTTGGCATTTTACAAGTGATTTTTAAAATTTTTAGAATATTAGAATATTTTTTTTGCATTTTACAAGTGATTTTTTTTTAAAATATAATGTTATATAAACGTTTTTTTGGCAATAAACTAACAAATTTTGCGTTTTTATTTTCCGAGGTCGTACGAGGGTTATAATGTTCGCCGCGGTGGTTTGTCTCGAGGGACGTAACCACATCAACATAACGATAGTTCATCTCGAGGACCGCAACAACGACTCCAACAAGATGGAAGGGGAACGGGAAGGGTAATGGGTTGGGGAAGGGGAACATGAAGGGGAAGGGGAACATGAAGGGGAAGGGGAACGGGAACGAGACATTAATTTTTATGTTTTTGTAATTTGAAAATAATTTTATTTAATTTCAAAAAAATTATTATATTTATGCACAATTTAATTTTTAATTTTTATTTTCGAATTATTAATTTAATTTAATTTTAATAAAAATCAGTATTTTTTGAATTTTTACTTAGAGTTTTTTTAAATGACCGTCGGGAATCGGTCGGGAAAACTCCCGTCGAAAATCAGTTAGGATATATGCCCGTCGTCGGAAAATGTCCGACGAATGATATCCGTCAGAAATCAGTCGGAATATATGCATGTCGGGAATCGGTCGGAAAATTTCCGACAAATTATATCCGTTGGGATTCGGTCGGAAATTCCCGACCGATTTCCGACGAATTTTGATTTCCGACGCGATAGTCCCGACGGGTCAAATCGGTCGGAAATTGGTCGGGAAAGCCGTTTCCGGACGGATTCTGGACGGATTCCCGACGGATATGGCCGTCGCGAATCGGCTGTATTCTTGTAGTGGGAGTTTATGAAATGGGAATACATAATGGTAGTTCGACGTACTTTTGGTTGACTGTTGAAACTTTTGGTCGTCTATACGATATCATTGATGATTTAGACACTCAATAGTTAGGCACTCGACAGTTAGGCATTCGTCGATATGCTAAGGTCTCGGAGGGTGTGGGTAAAGTAACTTGGCATATTCGTCGATTGAAAGAGTCCCGACTACATATTTTAACTAAGCAGATCCATGAAGTTCCTCCACCGACTCTAGATGCTGGGAATGACGTGGTTTTATGGACGCATGCACTAGATGACTATCATAACTATTTCTCTTCCTCCTGAGCATGGAAACATATTCGCTCCCGCAAAGGAAAAACAAAATTGGGATNTGATTTAGACACTCAATAGTTAGGCACTCGACAGTTAGGCATTCGTCGATATGCTAAGGTCTCGGAGGGTGTGGGTAAAGTAACTTGGCATATTCGTCGATTGAAAGAGTCCCGACTACATATTTTAACTAAGCAGATCCATGAAGTTCCTCCACCGACTCTAGATGCTGGGAATGACGTGGTTTTATGGACGCATGCACTAGATGACTATCATAACTATTCGCTCCCGCAAAGGAAAAACAAAATTGGGGTTTGGTTTTCGAACGGTATTCTTCCTTTTGCGTTATTACATGGCTGGCAATTAAAAATCTTCTATCTACAGGTGCATGCAATCATAGTTGGGGTTGTTCTCAGTCTTGTCTATTTTGTAGTGAACCGGAGAATACTAAAGATCACTTGTTCTTACACGTACTCAGTCTAGAATGATATAGTTGGGGATCTCCTTAGTGCTCTAACGGATCCTTAATAGATAGATTATGAAACATACACCCTAGAGAATAGAGAAGTGACCTAAACGGGTTTCTGCGTTTATGGAGTCAACTCATGAAAAAAAATTTTGGTTGCAATCTCTATAAAATCTTTGGATTTTTGTGTTGCTGTTCTTTGCTGCAATCTCTGTGAAATTCAAATTTCTCAACATAATTTTGATCACACAAAAAGCGTTTCATTAGTTTAGAGTAATGAGTTAGAAGCGCAAATAAAAAATTAATTTTATATAATGATGTCGAAAGTAATTATTGGTTAATAAAAATCTTTGTGGACAATTTTATGTTTAAACAGTTGTGAATTGAAAAACTTACGTGGACAGTTTTACTAGTTGTTAAAAAATGACATAAACAGGTTTATACGTTTATTGAGTCAACTCATTTTGAGATACAATTGTGGTTGTAATCTCTATAAAATCTGTAGATCTTTGTATTGTTGTTCTCTACTGCATCTCTGTGAAATCTAAATTTCTCAACACAATTTTGATCACACAAAAAGCGTTTCATTAGTTTAGAGTAATGAGTTGGAAGGGTGAATACAAAAATAATTTTGGATAATGATGTCGAAATTAATTATTTGTTAATAAAAATCTTTGTGGTTAATTTTATGTTTAAACAGTTGTGAATTCAAAAACTTACATGGACAGTTTTACGAGTTGTTTAAAAATGACATAAACAGGTTTCTGCGTTTATCAAGTCAACTAATTTTGAGATAAAATTGTGGTTCCAATCTCTATAAAATCTTTAGATCTTTGTGTTGTTGTTTTCTACTGCAATCTCTGTGAAATCCAAATTTCTCAACACAATTTTGGTCACAAAAAAGAGTTTCATTAGTTTAGAGTAATGAGTTGGAAGGGCGAATAAAAAAATAATTTTGGATAATAATGTCTAAATTTAGTATTAGTCAATGAAAATCTTTGTGGACAATTTTATGTTTAAATAATTTCGAATTTAAAAACTTATGTGGATAGTTATTATTAGTTGTTTAAAATTCTACATAGACAGCTTTAGCATCAAGTAGAATCAACTCAATTTTATGTTCAAATAGTTTCGAATTCAAAAACCTTATGTGAAAAGTTATTATTGACTGTTTAAATCCTATATGAACAGTTAATTACTGATTGAAAACAAACTAATAAGCACAACTCTTACTCTCGGATACATGACAAATTTAATTTGTAAGAAAGACAATAAATAAATATGAAATTAAGTTTATCGTATAGGAAACTAAGACATGATTTCTTTATTTCTTAAACTCATTATTTTAAGCCAATTTCATTTATTGTTTTATCATTAAGCAGTATCAACTTGACAATTTAATGTTCAAATAGTTTTTAATTCAAAAATCTTACGTGGATAGTTATTATTTGTTGTTTAGAATTCTATGTGAACAATTAATTATTGCTCGAAAAAAACTAATACAAACAACTCTTGCTCTCAGATTCATGAAAGAATATGGAATGGAGTTTATTGGATCGGAAAGTAAGACATGATTTCCTTATTTATTAAACTCATTATTTTAAGTTAATTCATTTATGTTCTTATCATTAAACAGTATCAACTTGAGAATTTAATGTTCAAATCGTTTCGAATTCAAAATATTTACGTGGACAATTATTATCGGTTGTTTAGATTTCTATGTGAATATTTAATTATTGGTCAAAATAAATTATTAAGGACAACTCTTGCTCTGAGATTCATGATAAATTTAATTTGTAACCAAGACAATAGATGGATATGGAATGAATTTNTATATATATATATATATATATATATATTTAAGGCACGTATTAGAAAATTCATTCTAAGCGCTGATGTGGACCAATAAAATTAATTGTTTAAAATTCTATGTGGACATCTTTAAAGGCATATATCATCAATTTTATTAGTAACTAGATTAGGTCCCGCGTTATACGTGGGTAAAGATAAACTATATTAGACTCTAGATTTGATAACTCGCATAAATATGACCCGTATACATAGATTTTAAATTAAGACTCCTATTTAGTTATTTAGAAATTATGTTTTATAATTCACAATTAAGAAAATTCGAAATTGATTTGTATTCCCTCTTGTTTAGGGGATTTTTCGTCCTCTCGGGAGAAAATCTCCTATAAAATAGGTAGAGACGTTGATGTGTGTGTATTTTGCATCATTTCCACCTAGTTTTCTTGCTAGTTTTCATCCATCTTTGCATTCATTTCATCATCATTCATGCATTTTAGCTTAGGTTTCTCTCATCTTGCATATTAGAGTCTTAGGATGTATATATTGCATTTGCACTTGCATTTTGGTCTCTTTTAGGTACTTTTTTGGAGCAAGGAGGGAAAATTTCCAAAGAATATTGGCTTGGAGACGAAAGAAAGCCAAGGAAATGAGAGATCAAGATAGGAGAGAGGTCTGCATCGGTTGCTGCACCGAAGCCCGAAGCAGGAAGGCGGTAAAATCGGCAGAAAGAGAAGTACAGAACCCACCAGCAAAAGACTTCTACATCGGTTGTTGGGCCGATGAAGACAACCGGTAGAAGATGCGGAATCAAGAACGAGCCCTTGATGGAAAGACCAGCGGCCAATGCACCGATAGAAACGACCTCTAGAAAGAGAAGTTAAGCCGTAGAGAAATTGTCCTCTGGAGATACCAGCAGCGGTCCAAACCCCGATACCCGAGACCGATGGAGAAGACGGAAGCAAAGACAAGAATGAAGAAAGCTCTCCTAATGAATGACCGCCACACTCAACCGATGCAATTGTCACAATTTCGATTTAGAAGAACCCGACCCGATTCTGTTTGGATCGACCCGATTCACTTACCCTTTTAGTATAAATATTGTGAGACCTAATTTTTATGACAAGGCTATTATCAAGATATTCTATTTGCCTCTTTGATATGATTGTTCTTGGATCCTGAGAGAATCATTATCTCTTGTCAAGTTTCCATCTTTTTCATTTATTCAAGTCTTTAATGTCTTTCTTAATCTCTTTTCTTGTTTGTTTAATGCCTTTTCTTATGTGCCAGTAGTTCACTTATGGGTGTTGGACTAGGTAGATAATGTTGATTAATGCTTTGTTAATGATGTCTAAGTTTACATATTATTGCATCTAGATGATTAGAGTGTGTTTAATACTAGGTTTGACCTTGCTAATCACAAACTAGCCACATGGGGCATTTCATGCACTAAAGGTGTTTGATGAAATGCTTATCTCAACTCTAATCATGCATTTCATGCTTAATCCAATGAGGGTTGCATGCTTAGGGTGATTTGCGGATAGATAGACTTGATCTCAAAGATTGTGAATCTCTAGTCTACTATCGAGGGATTGACTAGACTAGAGGGTAGAGTAGCAAATGGGCTAACTCGTGAGAACGTTTAGCCTACCTCATGTGATTTATGCCTCCTCATGTGATTTATGCCTTCTAGATAGTGTTGAATGAGTTTGTTAGCATCATTGTCCAAGTATTAATCATACCAAGTCATTGACCTCAGCCCAATGCCCATATCTCTTTATTTGGTTCATTTTAACTATTGTCTTGTCATTATTAAGCATTGTTACCTTTCATTTCGTATACTATTTGAGTATCCAAAAACAACCATCAATATTTGCTTAGTTTAGAAAATAGGTTGCATTCTCAATAGCTTTAAAATCTCTCCTTATGGTTCGACCCTTGCTTACTCTTCGATATTACCTTGCACTTGACACTACAAATATACGAAAAGCGAGTAAAACACTTGTTAAAGAATTAGAAAAACATAGGTAAAATGGGTAAAAACACGGTGTTATCAGGAGTAAAGAGAGTTATGCATTTGCCACTACCGGAAAAGACGTCAATGCACAAATGGAAAAACATTCTCTTTGATCATGAAGTTGTTGAAGAGGACATCTTTTCAATAAATACAGAGTAGAGTGACGAGGAGTTGATCCCACTAGAAATGGAAAAGGATGAAGAAAATCTAGTGCTCCCCAACCTGAGAATCAAACTTAAAACATATCAAGAAAGAGCTCTTTATGGAGCCTACAAGATCCAACAAGAAATCAAAAAGAACTTGATGAGAAGATTCAAAAGGATCAAATCAAAACTCAAGTTGATGGAGGGTTACATCTCAGATGAACAAGAGTTCTTGAAGAAAGATGCCGAATTGAGTGGAGAAGGGAGCTCAGAAGAAGGGGAAGGAGATCAAGATGGTGAAGGAGGAAACCAAGGAGAAAAGGAAGAAGAAGAAAGAGAGATTCAAAATGATGGAGGTACAGCAGAGAATGAAACACCAAACGAAAAAGAAAATCCTCCTCCTCCGTGATCAGAGGACAATCAACATCCTCAACAAGAAGAGGCAGCTAAAGAAGCCACCCTTTCCATAGAGCAAAATCAACAACAGTTGGAGAGATTTGAAAAAGCAACAAGCCAAGAAGATCAAACTCAAACAACTACTATAGCTCAAGATCTCAATGAACTTCCCAAGGATCTTACACCCACCACTCCTCTCTCTCGACCCCTAGGACAAGAAGATCCTATTTTTCACAAACATAAGCCCAAGGTACCAAACGGACCCTTGTAAATACTTTTAAATCTCAACATTTTTATTTTCTCTTTGGATTAATTTCACACCGGGACGGTGTGATTTATGTCCGAAGGAGAGGTCTTTGTCATCTGACCATGTTTTCTTTGTTTTATTTTGCTTTTCCATTGAGTCTTCATTTATGCATTTCATCATGCATACCATTATGCATTAGAAAAACCATAAAAATTGAAAAATTTCAAAAAACAAATACAAAAAAAAATCATGTAGCTCCGCATCATTACATTTCTTTTTCTTTTCCTTAGGATTAAGTCTATAAACATATAGGATTGCATTACATGTGCATAGGAAACAAAGATAGAACAACCAAAAGCTAGTTTAGAACTCGATATGATACCATTAGTAATATTATCATGTTGCTTGAAACAACCACTACAAGAAAATGTAGTTATTGTGACTAAAGTTTGGGACGGAAATGTTTCGTCACAAATTTGTGACATTTTAGATACGATAACGTTACTAAATTTTTATGTCACAAATTAGTAACTATTTCGTCATAATATTGTGACAATTTAAATAGTAGATGAATTTTGTCGCAATTAGCGACAAAATTGTAACGAAATAACAGCCGTAACAATTGCGACGATTTTATAACTAAATATATTGTCACATTTTGTTACGAACTTGTCATAAATTATAGAGTCTTAAGTTATGACGATATAGTGACTAAATGCTAGTTGTTATTTGGTACGAGTCTATGACAAAAAAACGTTGGAAATTGCAACTGAAATATGTAACAAGTTTGTCACATTTCAAAACTGATTTACTAACGTTTTATTCAATCACAATTTTTAATAAATTTTCTATTAAAATACATCAAAATCAAACTATTTATTTATGACATCTTTGTCATCAACAAAATTAATCACGAACCATAGCAATATATATATATAGTATTTGGGCTTAAAATTCAGAAAAGGAAACAGAGTACGACCAATGGCTGAAGAACCTTAAAGGGGGCATCTTTATAGTACTCTTTCGCATAAGAGTGGTTCATCTAAGAATTAGGTTTGGAATTGCTTTAGACTGCCACGCCGTTGGACAAAGATTTAGAATCCTTGTTGGGTTTTTAGTCTCTCATGAAGAGGTTGTCTCTTTGTTTCTCTATTTCAATTTTATCTCACAACAAAACAAGTTCTTTTTCTATGTTCGTGACTCTTAACTCCATCATAATGCTTCTCTCATTGATTATATCTTGGGTGTTGTTGGTATTAGCATGCAAATGGTGACAGTGCATGGATTGGAATCGATGGGAACATTGGTGCTATAGCTAACATGAAAGAGAGCAAGGTAATAATTAAAACTTTGTTCTCATAAACCAAGACAAGCGTTAGCATATTTTCTTTTGCAAAAACAGCATTTTTTCTCTCTCCTGAAGAGCGATTTCAAAGCCGATAAAGTGACCACCTTTTCTTTCGTCGTCCGGCGCCTCTCACGGCGTCGGAATCCCCTTCCATCCTCCCAAGGCCTTGGATAGCTGATATTACTGTATTTTACCACTTTAAGTCTCATATTTTCCTCCGTTTTCCTTGTGTTTCGTATAGTTCTATTATGTATATATTGCATTTAGGTCCAAATCGAGTTACACTGCATTTAGGATGTCCTATGTCGTTTTTGTTTTCCTTTTGGCTTGTTGGAGCCTTTCTCAGGTGTTCAGGACTGATTTGGATGAGCGTGGACGAAAGGGGACGAACGAAGTTCGAGGAGGAACCGCAAAGATCGAAGGAAGAACAAGAGGACCAGAATTTACACGCGCGATCGGTTACTAACCGATCGATGAAAGCGATCCCACGACAAATGCACAGAGGATCGGTTACTAACCGATCGATAAAACCGATGGCAGAAAAAAATGTACAGGCGATCGGTTATAACCGATCGCCGTAACCGATCAAGAGTGTGACGGATTTTTTAGCTTGACTTTGGGGTCCAACCTTTTTGTAATATATTCTACAATCATTGTGCTTTCTAGGAGGACGAAAAATATCATCACTCTACCTCTTTTCACTGTTCTAGAACTGCTCTCTTCTCCTCTCTTGTATTTGTATGAAAGATTCAAGATCCACTCCATCTTAGTGAAGATTTTCTTACTCTCCTTCCATCAATCTTCTTTATTTTGCTATGTCTTGCTTTTGTTCGGTTTTGTTTTGTGTTTTAACTATGTGTGAGTAGTTTTCTTATGGACTGTGGGAATGGTTGATTTAGAGGGATAGATGATAATCTCTTGATGTTTAGGACAAGATTACAAAAGTTCTCATGTTTAGAAGTGATCTTAAGGCTAGGATTGAAGTAGCTACTCAATCTCTAGATCATGGTCAGTTTGCCCTTGGAAGAGGTTTAGTAGGCTGTCTAGAGGACTTCTAACATGTTCTTGACACTTAGCAAGGTGAAAATCGTGACTAAGGTTCATTTATTGGTTAAAAAGGGCTTTCGTTTCATGCTTATTGATAATTTGGTTATTGCAATCGGAAGATTAGCTAATTCGAGTTATTAATAAAGGGTTTAGTATCACGGAAGTGAATTAAGCTATTAGTTTGTGTCCCTTGCCTTAGAACAAGCTCATTGAGTAACTAGAAACTTCATGAGAGAATTATCGAATACTCGAAATCGCATACCATATCCTACGATCTATATTCTTCCTTCTTGAGTAAACCGGGTTTATTGTCTTATCTTCTTGAACTTGTGTTTTCAAAACTACTTTGATCATTTTAAGTGTCCTGTAATTTTCTCATTCTCTGTTTCTTTATTTTACTTTTAGTTTTATCGTAATTAGTTCCTTACACAAATACCTAAAAACGTTTAGCTTAGCTTAATTAGTTTCTTGTATTCTTATTGTGATGTTCTTTCTCTCCGTGGATTCGATCCCGAAGTACTCAACGACCAACCGTTATGATTGCGGTAGTCTACACATTAGGGTAATTGATGTGTTAAAAAAAGACTAATCAATTTGGCGCCGTTGCCGGGGAGATAGCAATAGCCATTAGGATTTGGATTCTATCTAAGTCTAAGTACTTTTTCTCTACTTTGTTACTAACTACTCTGTTTTGTTTGCTCTGTTTTTGAAGGTGTATGCACACAAGAAGCCAAGGGCAAGAGAACTTGCAACCACTTATGCTAGATATTCGAAGGTACGAAAGAGATAATCAAAGAGCAACCAGAGAACGTGATGAGCACGTGAGGCGTTTAGGCATGGACGCTCAGCGAAATGATCCTCCTCACTTAGGAGAGAACCAACCGCCACCGCCACTAGACGAAGTCCAGGGAGTGGGCTTAAACCCGAGGCAGCCAATCCATCCTCCTAGACAGCCACAAAGGATTGGCGCCTTCGATGAACCCACTACACAAGGGGTTCTCACAGGGATAAGGCCACCACCGTTTGCGAACAACAACTTCGAGATCAAGTCTAGCCTCATAAACATGGTGCAAAACTCGAGGTTCTTGGGCATGCCGTTGGAAAACCCGATCGAGCACATTGATCAATTCGATCGTCTTTGTGGGACGGTGAAGATAAATGGGGTCTCGGAGGATGTTGTTAAGTTGACTCTCTTCCCATTCTCTTTGGGAGACAAAGCTGCTCAGTGGGAGAAGAGTGTGGTTACCGCAACCATACCGACTTGGGAGGAGTGCAAGAAGCAATTCTTTGCGAAATTTTTCTCGAGACAAAAGACGGCGAAATTGAGAAATGATATCACTAGCTTCAAGCAAGGAAGCAACAAGTCGTTCTATGAGGCATGGGAAAGGCTGAAGGGGTACACAAGGGCCTGTCCTCACCACGGAGTATCCAAAGAAGCACTTTTGGGGATCCTACACCGAGGAGTTCCTGAGAAATACCAACTGGCCTTGAACACGGCGAGCAACGGAAGTTTTGCCAGCCAAGACGTTATCAATGGGGAAATTCTAGTTGAGAATTTGGCGCAAAGTGACCAAGGCTACGGTGGCGACTATGACAGAACGGTGAGAGATGCAAAGCATGACGATCAAAGGTTCAAAGACTTGAGCGATAAGTTAGACAAGGTTCTACTTGCGAACCAAAGATCAGTTAACTATGTGGGAGAGTATGGAGGCCAGCGAGGGTACCAAGATGTAGTACAAGAGGAGAATGAAGAACTTCAAGACGAAGTTAATTACATTGGTAATCAAGGAGGGTACCAAGGGAACCGAGGAGGGTTCAATCAAAATTATCGGAATCATCCCAACTTGTCTTATAGAAGCAACAACGTGGAGAACCCCCAAGACCAGACCTACCCTCCTCAGAACCAGCAAGGATTCCAACCCAAAACATTCAACCAAGGAGGCTTCAAATCTAACCAAGGCGGATTTCAAGGAAACCAAGGAAACTTTCAAACAAATCAACCAAACCAAAGGAACTACAACTCAAACTACCAGCAGAGCTATCAACCGAGGCCAAGCAATTTCCCAAACCAAGGGAACACAAACAAGGAGGCACAAGGCGATGTGCAAAGTATGCTCCAACAAATTTTGGAAGGGTAAGCTAAGGGGCAAGTTGAACTTACCAAGAAGATGGTAGATATCAACAACAAGGTCGACGGTGTATACATGGATCTGAATGCCAAATTGAGCACCTGTCAAAACATGGTAAGGGCTTGGACAACCAGATTGCTCAAGTTGCCTCGACATCGAAGGTACCGAGCGGGGTGTTGCCCGGGAAACCCGAAACCAATCCAAAAGAGTATTGCCAAGCGATCACATTAAGGAGTGGAACTGAGCTACCAACGAGGGAGCAAGTCGTGGTAGAGGTTGAGGAACCAAGTCAAGACGGATTTGAAGAAGTTGGTGAAGATTTGAAAGAACAGAGCCCTGGATCGGTTACACCGATCGGTTACAAACCGATCCAGATTGATCTGACCGATCGGTTATCAAAATGCGATCTGTTACGAGAAGAAAACGGCCAGTCCAGATCGGTTACTCCGATCGGTTATAAACCGATCAACAACCCATGATCGGTTACTAACCGATCGAGAAGACTGATCTCAGCCCATAATGACGAAAGCAATGCTTCGAACGATCCAATTTCTGAGGATCAGGAGAAGAGGAATAAAGGGGGATTATCTGGAATCATCAAAAAGAAAGTAGATTTCGTTCTTCCACCGTACAAGCCAAAAATTCCATTTCCGGGGCGATTCAAGAGGCAAATCATGGACAAACAATTCGAGAAGTTCAAGAAGGTCATGAAAACAGTTCAAGTTACTATACCATTTGATGATCTTATGCTCGAGTGCCCAACGTACAACAAGCTACTCAAAGACGTTCTTACCAAGAGAAGGCAACTTGAAGATGCCATGGTAGTGATTAACCATGAGTGTAGTGCGATAATTCAAAACAACTTGCCTAAGAAGCTTAAAGATCCAAGCAGCTTCACGCTACCGTGCTCATTGGGACCCCTGTCATTTGGGAGATGTCTAGTCGATCTTGGTGCAAGCGTGAGTCTCATGCCACTGACGGTTTCTAAGAGACTTGGATACACTAACTTTAAGAAGACGAGAATTTTGCTAATTTTGGCGGATAGAACGATCCGGTTTCCAATTGGGATTCTCGAATACTTGACATTGAAAGTTGGGAGCTGCATTATCCCAACTGATTTCGTGGTGCTAGAAATGGATGAGGAGCCATCAGATCCCATAATCTTGGGAAGACCTTTCTTAGCAACCGCGGGTGCCATCATTGACGTGAGGAATGGCATGAACGATCTACACTTAGGAGATCTCGTTATGAAATTCAACATAATGGAGGTGATGAAGAGGCCAACAATAGAAGGAAGTGTTTTCTACATTGAGACCATGGATGAGATGGTTGATGAGTACTTGGCTGAGTTGAGCATGGGAGATGCCCTAGAAGTAGCCTTCACACAAAACAGCGAGGAGAGCGACCTTGTGAACGAGGAGGCGATCGATTATGAGAACATTCTTGATTCTCATTTGCCATGGGCGACAGAGGCATACTTCTCGGAGTTAGGGGAGAACTTAGCTGTCAAGGAGAAAGAAAACACTATCAATGGTAAGTCTAGTGTGGAGGATGATTGGAGCGAACTTGATGCTCCACAACTTTAGCTCAAAGCGTTGCCCAACGGTCTAAGGTACGCGTTTCTTGGGACGAACTCCTCATACCCGGTTATAATAAATGATGCATTGAGCGAGGCAGAAACATCTATGCTTTTGAATGAATTGAAAAAGTATAGGAGAGCTGATGTGATACTGAGCAGCATCAAGAAGAAGCCACCTGAACCGGAGCTTGTAGCTGAGCATGAACGTGAGGAGCAGCTTGTAGTCGAAGGAGAGCTGCTCGTGATCAAAGGCATTGGCGATTCAAAGACACATCTAACCACACCGGTTATGATTCAGGCCCAAAGAAATCACTAGGTGGGTTTGTGAATCATTTGCGTGCTCTTTTTCCATGTCTTCGTTTTTGTCCCACTGGGTTTTGCGAAGATAGGTTTTTAACGAGGCCAAATGATTCACAATATTATTGACCCATCTTGTGATCTTCCGCAAGCCCACAAAGGCCCATCTAGTTTTTATTTTCGTTTTTAGTTAAGGCCCATCTGTTTAGGGTTATTTTATTTTGTTATTTTCATATATATACTTTTGTTTGTTGTTTGTCGACATTACCTGGTTTTAGGTCATCAAAAATTATAACTCTTTTTCCCCTATCAAACTTTGGCGACAAACTCCTGTCTCAGCCTCTTGAGAGTGAATCGTGGCTCATACCACATCTTTTTCATCTCTCGTTATCTATCCTCATCTATCTCCATCGATTTGCTACTGCTACAACACCCCATCGAACTTTCTCTCAAAATCAGAAGTATATTCCGCTACTTCTGTCTCTATCTCAGTCAATCGAACCAGCTTCTTTGTGCAATCCTTGGGAGGTTCTTATCAAGAGCTATAGGCTATTCTCTGAATGACATAAAAGGAATTTCTCCGTCTCTGTGCATGCATAGAATTCATTTAGAGGATGAGTCTAAAACTTCAATTGAACACCAAAGAAGGTTAAACCCAAACCTAAAAGAGGTAGTCAAAAAGGAAATTTTGAAACTGCTTGAAGCGGGAGTAATTTATCCGATCTCGGATAGTACTTGGATCTCCCCAATTCATGTAGTTCCAAAGAAGGGGGAATGACCGTAATAAAGAATGAAAAAGACCAATTGATCTCAACTAGAACCATCATAGGCCATAGAGTTTGCATTGATTATAGGAAACTGAATTCTTCAACTAGGAAAGATCATTTTCCTTTGCCATTCATTGATCAAATGCTTGAAAGACTAGCAAATCATTCATATTATTGCTTCCTCGATGGTTACTCGGGTTTCTTTCAAATACCAATACACCCGAGTGACAAAGAGAAGACGACTTTCACTTGCCCATACGGTACCTTTGCTTATCGAAGGATGCCGTTTGGGTTGTGTAATGCACCCGCGACTTTTCAAAGGTGTATGATGTCTATCTTCTCCGATTACACCGAGGATATAATGGAAGTCTTTATGGATGATTTTTCCGTATATGGCTCTTCGTTTGGTGGTTGTCTTTCTAATTTGTGCAGGGTACTAAAAAGGTGCGAGGACACGAATCTCGTTCTGAATTGGGAAAAATGCCACTTCATGGTGAAAGACGGAATCGTTCTCGGGCATCGCATTTCTGAAAACGGGATCGAGGTCGACAAAGCAAAGATAGAGGTTATGGCAACTTTGGAACATCCATCAACTGTCAAGGGAATCAGAAGCTTCTTGGGGCATGCTGGGTTCTATAGGAGATTCATAACAGACTTCTCAAAAATTGCAAGGCCACTCACGAGGCTCTTATGCAAGGACGTCGATTTTATCTTTGATGACGAATGCCACAAAGCTTTTGTGAAGTTGAAGAACGCCTTGGTGAGTGCACCCATTGTGCAGCCACCGGATTGGAGTTTGCCATTCGAGGTGATGTGCGACGGGAGTGATTACGCTGTTGGGGCCGTACTGGGAAAAAAGAAAGATAAAAAGCTCCATGTGATCTATTATGCGAGTCGGACTCAAGACGATGCGCAAGTGAGATATGCAACAACGGAGAAAGAACTCTTGGCAATTGTCTATTCGTTCGAGAAGTTCCGATCCTACCTTGTGGGTTCGAAAACCATTGTGCACACCGACCATGCTGCGTTGAGATACTTGTTGGCAAAGAAAGACGCAAAACCGAGATTGTTGAGGTGGATTCTTCTTCTACAAGAGTTCGACCTAGAAATCAAAGACAAAAAGGGGATTGAAAATGGCGTAGCGGATCATCTATCAAGGATGAGAAATGAAGAGATAATCCCCATCGATGATTCATTGCCCGAGGAGCAAGTGAACCTGATCCGAGCTTTGTACAAGGCGGAATTTATGATGAAAGAAATTTTATCGATGAACACCATGGAGGTTAGCTTGCCTTGGTATGCAGACTTTGTCAACTTCTTGACAATCGAAAAAGAACCACCGAATCTCCAAGGGTACTCGAAGAAGAAGTTTTACAAAGATGTCCGACATTACTTTTGGGACGAGCCCTATCTTTATAGGCGTTGCAACGATGGGCTCTATAGGAGGTGCATTTCGGAAGAGGAGACTTCCAGGATTCTGTTTTGTTGTCACGGATCGGATTATGGAGGGCACTTTGCAACATTCAAGACGGTCCAAAAAGCTCTACAAGCGGGATTCTGGTGGCCTACGATGTTTAAAGATGCTTATGATTTCATATCTAAATGCGATGCATGCCAAAGGAAGGGCAACATAAGCAAGAGGAATGAGATGCCTCAAAACCCGATTCTCGAAGTGGAAGTGTTTGACGTATGGGGCATAGATTTCATGGGACCATTCCCGTCCTCGTATGGCAACCAATACATTCTTGTAGCGGTTGACTATGTATCGAAATGGGTGGAAGCCATAGCAAGTCCAACAAATGATGCTAAGGTCGTGGTGAAGCTGTTTAAGAGCATCATATTTCCAAGGTTCGGAGTTCCGCGTGTGGTCATAAGCGATGGAGGAAGTCACTTCATCAACAAAGTATTCGAGGGGCTTTTGAAGAGGCATGGCGTTAAGCATAAGGTAGCTACACCTTATCATCCTCAAACATCTGGCCAAGTTGAAGTATCAAACCGTCAAATCAAAGCAATTCTGGAGAAGACGGTGGGAAAAACAAAGAAAGATTGGTCTACCAAGCTAGACGACGCTCTATGGGCGTATCGAACGGCTTACAAAACTCCGATTGCAATAACTCCGTTCAACTTGCTTTACGGGAAATCTTGACACCTTCCGATGGAACTGGAATACAAGGCGTTGTGGGCGACAAAACTACTCAACTTCGACATCAAAACTGCCTCCGAGAAGCGTTTGGTACAATTGGAGGAGCTAGAAGAAGCCCGACAAGGAGCTTACGAGAGCTCGAGGATTTACAAAGAAAGGACGAAAGCCTTCCACGACAAAAAAATCCGTAAGCGAGAATTCAAAACCGGGGACCAAGTCCTGCTGTTCAACTCAAGGTTGAGGTTGTTTTCCGGAAAATTGAAATCGAGATGGTCGGGACCGTTTACGATCAAAGAGGTCCATCCCTACGGAACGATAGTGCTTTGGAACAAGTCCGGGGGAGATTTCACGGTGAACGATCAGCGTTGCAAGCCGTACTTGGCAAATGTCACGATCGAGGAACGAGCCACTCTTCCTCTTTCCGACCCCAAAATGCATGAGGCGTCAACAAAGTCAAGCTTAACGACTTAAAACAAGCGCACTTGGGAGGCAATCCCATGTTATCCTTTGTCAATATGTTTATAAGTGTGATTTAAGTTTGATTTTATCTTTGTTTGTGTGTTTTAAGTGTTACAAGACGTCGGGATTTGCAGGGGAACGATCGGAATCAAAACGTGAAAAATCACAAACCCAGACAAGCTGGATCGGTTATCATGATCGGTTATAACCGATCAAGATCTGAAGGGATCGGTTTCCAGGATCGGTTATAACCGATCGCGATCCCAGGTAAGTGTTTTTCTTTTTCTTCTCTCGCGNCAATCCTCTTACCTATCAATTTCGACCAACCCACCTCGCCAACAACAAGGTATGCTCTCCATTTACACCCTCTTTCATGAAAAGCAAGGTTTGTTCCAATTTTGAGAAATCATGAGATTGCTTGATTTAGGGTAAAAAATTGCATGATTGTGGTTGGGTTAGGATCGATTAGGCTAGGAATGGTGGAATCATAGACCAATTTCGAGTTTTAATGGTGAAATTCAAAGTGTGAACCCTAGGTGTTCTTGATATGAATAGTGACGAATTCCGGGAATGGGTTTTGTCAAAATTTTGGGGTTCTTGGTTGAGATTGATTCACTTAGACTTCATTGATAATTACAAAAAAAAATTAGAATCACCTTGAACTCACAAATGGGGACAATTGGAGTTATTTGTGAAATTGTGAAAATTGGTGAATGCTAGAAATTTTTGTGAACCCGAATCTCGATTCTTGGTGCGATAGATTGTTTGCTTGATTGTGAGTTGCTGTGTTCTTAATCTCCGACTGTGTTTTGTAGGAAATGGCAACTAGAGCAAGAAAATTAACGAGCCGAAGAACGAAGGAAACAAGTGCTAGCAACCCAAGTGAACGACAAGCTGTAGTATGGACGGAAACAGAGAAGAAAGCACTCAAGGGATTTGAGAGGTTCAAGATGAATTCGACGCGGTTCCCGGATCAAGCGTTGTTAGAGACTATGGATCTATTGGAAGACGTGGGCGCGTTCTTAGACTCGATCGGCTTGGGCATCTTAACGAGAATGGAAGCGCCAACATTTGAGGTTCCGGTCCGGCACTTATTGGCAACCGTGACGGTTGACTACAAGGATCCTAAGGAGAAACGGGCGCAAGACGGGACACTTAGGTTCAAGGTGGATGACAACGAATTTGCGTTGTCCATCTTTGATGTGTGTGACGCGTACGGGTTTGCGAAGAAGACCCAAGTCCAGTTCCCGGTGTTGTATGCTGGGAATATAGTGTGGCAAAGTATTGCGGAAGGTTTTTACTCGAGCCACAGCGCGAAGACGACTTTGGTAAGAAACCCGGTGTTCAGATATGTTTGCAAGCTGCTAGCAAACACTTTCTATGCGAGGAATGAAACGGGAGCAGTGAAATTAGATGAGCTGTGTTTCATCTACCAAGGGATCAAGGGTTTGTTGAGAGATGGCGACGGAGATCCCATTGACGACGAATTGGGAGATAATGTGAACTACGAGAGTCTCCTAGCGACGCGACTTGTGAGTTTCAGGTCTTGGGCTAAGACGGCGAAGAAGCCGCATCCATGGTTAGGAGGGTTCCTTACACCGCTCCTCGAAAAGGCGGGAGTCGACCTACGTCGCTATTCACCGAACCGAGACCGGAACTACATCGATCGCCACTACCTCATCAAGAACTGGTTCTTAAAGGGAGGAAGTGATAACGTGTACAAGCTGTACGATGCAAGCAAGAAGACGCGAACCTTCAAGCTTCCCAACACTGCGCGGACTACCCTATTGGGGTTGGAAAACGTTGAATTCAGGTTGAGAGAGGACGAGTATCTTGATGCCATCGTCCAAGACGAGGACGAGCAGCAACAACCCGCCGAAGAAGAAGACAATCAGGTTGATGATGAGACGGGCGACGATCTATACGGGGACACCAACGACATACTTCCCGAGATTGACTTCACCCCAAAGACCAAGAGGGAGAAGACTTTCCACCTAGCCTACAAAGTGCCAATGCGGATCAACAAGGTGCAACGGAAGATCAATGAGGCGCACAAGAAGCTTTTCGCCAAGCTCTTCCGCAAGGTCAAGAAGCTCCAACCGCCCGACTACGTTTCCACGGACGATGAAGACGACGAGGAGACGGACGATGACCCTTCTCATCCCGCAGAGGACCACGAGGCTGGTCCGAGCACATCCACCTGAAGAGAAAACAAGACAAGAACAAACACTTAGTGAGTTATCCAACTTTTGAACTTTTTTCTTCTTTTCTCTTTTGCGTTTTTATTTTTATATGTACTTTTGTTATCTCTCGAGCTTGTGATACACCGAGACGGTGTAAATCAAGTCCCGGGGGGATACTAATCTGAGTTTTATTTGTTTTGAGTTTCATTTTCGTTTTTTTTTTTTTTTTTTTTTTTTTTT
>PKMM01026163.1:669912-731702 GCA_002933915.1 Eutrema heterophyllum | reverse complement strand
CGGCCCCCCCCCCCCCCCCTTTGGCTCTTGTGACTAAATCGAAAGACCCAATTGTAGATCTACTTATTAGGTCAACAATATATTCGGAGTTGGATTCTTCAGCTCCGGGAGTCACTTCTGCGAAGGCTAAAAAGGTTCATTTATTGGCTAAAAAGGGCTTTCGTTTCATGTTTATTGATAATTTGGTTATTGCAATCGGAAGATTAGCTAATTCGAGTTATTAATAAAGGGTTTAGTATCACGGAAGTGAATTAAGCTATTAGTTTGTGTCCCTTGCCTTAGAACAAGCTCATTGAGTAACTAGAAACTTCATGAGAGAATTATCGAATACTCGAAATCGCATACCATATCCTACGGTCTATATTCTTCCTTCTTGAGTAAACCGGGTTTATTGTCTTATCTTCTTGAACTTGTGTTTTCAAAACTGCTTTGATCATTTTAAGTGTCCTGTAATTTTCTCATTCTCTGTTTCTTTATTTTACTTTTAGTTTTATCGTAATTAGTTCCTTACACAAATACCTAAAAACGTTTAGCTTAGCTTAATTAGTTTCTTGTATTCTTATTGTGATGTTTTTTCTCTTTGTGGATTCGATCCCTAAGTACTCAATGACCAACCATTATGATTGCGGTAGTCTACACATTAAGGTAATTGATGTGTTAAAAAAGACTAATCAATAGCTCCTATGTGGTTTCAATTGACCTCGCTCTTGCCCATGTGACCTGTGAGGCCACCCCCTCCCCCTTTGGCTCTTGTGACTAAATCGAAAGACCCAATTGTAGATCTACTTATTAGGTCAACGATATATTCGGAGTTGGATTCTTCAGCTCCGGGAGTCACTTCTGCGAAGGCTATGGTTTCAGCTGACCCAGGTTGCTCTGTCCAGACAGAGAGTTGTGTGGAGAAGAGTAAAGCTCTCCCAGGAAGTACTTATGTGAAGGTCGACTTGTCGACTGACCCAGTGAAAGAAACAATAGAAGACACAACATTCCCAGACCCGTGGACTAATCTCTTCAAGGGTGGTGGGAGAAAATTGTAGAAGAAAGGGAAGGCTTTCACTCTCCCATCAGGTGAACCTGTGTAGAAATCCCAAATTCTGTGATTGAGAACAGTAGGAGCTCGTGGGTAAGATTCATTCTGGGTCAATTCTACTCGGAGCCTCCTTCTCAAGGGATTATGCAATCCACCGTCAATGGTATTTGGAGTAAGCAGTTTCGGGATATCTCCGTTACAAAGATGGAGGGTCATGCTTTCCTATTTCGGATACCGAACGCTGCCACGAGGGCGCGCGTTCTAAATCATCGTCTCTGGAATATTGAAGGGCAGACAATGTTTGTTGCCAATTGGGAGCCAGGATTGGTGCCCATAAAACTGGAACTCAAGGCAGCTCCAATCTGGTTAGAACTGAGGAAAGTTCCTTTACAATGCTTTAATGACGAAGGGCTATAGCACATTGCTGGGCTCGTAGGGATCCGAAGTTTCTGCATCCTTCGACGGCAAATAAAACCAATCTGGAAGTGGCGAAAGTTTTCACCATCATTGACCCGCGGAAGCCACTACCTGAGGCTGTTAACGTTAAATTCCAGTCAGGAGAAGTCAGGAGAGTCGAGGTTTCCAGCCCATGGATGCCCCATGTATACTCTCACTGCAAGGAGATTGGGCATAGTTATGTAAGCTGTACTCGAAAGCTCCGATCACCTGTTATGTTTGCAATTATATAGGTCATAGTTATGTAAGCTGTACTCGACCAAAACCAAAAACTAAGCAGCAGAAAGGGAAAGAGAAGGTTGGTGGTCCTAAAGTGCATTTTGTAGCTGTGGAAAACGCTGTGGAAAAGGTGATCGTCAAAGCAGCAAAAATTCCATCCCAACCGAAGTTGAAGGCTAATGGCAAGGCTGGGGAGCAGAACTATTATGATCAGTCTTTGCTTGAGGAATCAAGCGCATTTATTCCTTCTGCTTCAACCCCTCATATTGATATTCAACATGTGAAGGAGGGTATGCTACCATGCTCTGATGTGGATCATGATTCGTCAGATGTGGAATCTAGCGATTCAGAAGAGGAAGGTGAATTGAGAGAGAGAGAGAGAGGAAGAGTTCATTGAAGTGGTGTCTAGAAGGAAGAAGAGAAATACTCGGGACATGGGTCCCAAAAATCACTGAAATGTTTTTATGTGTACAGACATTTTTGGATGGAATGTGCGAGGTATCAATAAATTAAGTCATCGCACCGGCTTTAAGATTTGGTTCAAGCAGCAGAATCCGCTTTTTGGTAGTCTTCTTGAGACTCACGTCAAGCAGCCTAAGCAGAGGAAGTTCATCAACTCTATTCTTCCTGGCTGGCAGTTTGAGGATAACTATTGCTTTTCGGAGTTAGGTAAAATTTGGGGTTCTATGGCACCCAAGTGTTCAAGTTACTATTTTATCTAAGGCCTTACAAATGGTGGCTTGTGAGGTGAAGTTACCAGATTATCAGAATACGTTTGTGGTTTGCTTCGTTTACGCTTCTAATGAGGAGGAGCAGAGAAAAGATTTGTGGGAAGAGATTGTTTCGCTTTCTACGAACCAGAATGTGGCTGGTAAAGCATGGGCTGTGGTGGGCGATTTTAACCAGGTACTAAACCCGGTGGAGCACTCTGCAACAACTACATCCAATATAGATAGGCCAACAATAGAGTTTCGTGATGCGCTTTTGGAGGCTTCCCTGGCGGATCTGATGTTTAGGGGTTGTTCTTTCACGTGGTGAAATAAAAGAAGGTTGAACAGTGGCCAAAAAGCTTGACATGATCTTGGTGAATGATTTGTGGCAGGTTCAATTCCCTTCGGTTTTTGGTCTTTTTGGTGAGCCTGATTTCTCAGACCACGCCTCTTGCGGTATTGTCCTGAATCACGCGCAGCGAAGGAAGAGAAAACCTTTTAAGTTCTTCAATTTTCTGCTGCAAAACAGGGAATTTCTGGCTTTGGTGGGGAATCACTGGTTTTCTCTTAACATAGTTGGATCAACCTTGTACCGCGTCTCACAGAAGTTAAAAAATTTGAAGAATCCGATAAGAAGCTTTAGCAAAGCTAATTATTCAGACTTGGAGAAGAGAACGGAGGAAGTGCATGAGATTGTAATTGCCGTCAAAGTGACATGCTCAATGACCCTTCTCCTTTAAATGCCGAGTTGGAAATTGAGGCTTCTAGGAAATGGCAGATCCTTGTAAGAGCGGAGGAGGCTTTCCTTTTGCATAAAGCGAGAGTAACGTGGATCATAGAAGGTGATTGTGGATCGGCTTATTTTCACAGATTGATGGCAGCCAGGTTAGCTATGAATCACATTCACTTTCTTGAAGGTGTTAATGGTTCTAGGATCGACTCGCAGCTAGGCATTCAAGACCAGTGTGTTAGCTATTTTGCAGATCTTTTGGGAGGTGAGGTGAGTCCACCTTTGTTCCTTCAAGAGGACATCACAAATCTTTTGGATTTTCAATGCTCGCTGACGCAGAGGACCAATTTAGAGAAGGAATTCTCATATGCAGAAATTAAGAATGCTTTCTTCTCTCTGCCAAAAAAACAAGACGTGTGGGCTTGATGGTTTTTCAGCTGAATTCTTCACTGGGTGCTGGAGTATTGTGGGACCAGAAGTGGTGGAAGCGGTTGGGGAGTTCTTCAGATCAGGGAAATTGCTAAAGCAATGGAATGCGACCTCCTTGGTTCTCATTCCAAAATTTCACAATGCAGCCATAACGTCAGATTTTAGGCCGATCTTATGTAAATACGTTGTATAAGGTAATTTCTAGGCTCCTTACAGCCAGACTGCAAAGCTTGCTAGATGCGGTTATCTCCCATACCCAAGTTGCGTTTTTGCCTGGCAGGCTTCTTGCTGACAACGTATTACTAGCCACGGAGATCGTAAATGGGTATAATTGGAAGAATATTGATCCAAGAGCAATGCTAAAGGTGGATCTACGCAAAGCTTTTGATTCAGTCAGGTGGTGTGGCATAAGCATCACCATTTAAGAAGCTCAAGTTTATGGGCTATCAAGAACCAGAATAGGGACTCAGGGAGTTGGAAATCCTTGCTAAAGCTTAGACCTCTAGCAGAGAAGTTTGTCAAATGCGTTGTGGGTAATGGGCGGACTGCAAAGTTCTGGTTTGACAGTTGGACCCCGCTTGGTCCACTAATTTTCAGGTTGGGTGAAGCAGGTCTGAGAAGTGCAAGGATCCCGCTTAATGCAGCTGTGGCGGATGCTTGTGATGAGGTTGGCTAGAAGCTGGCTTCTCCCCGATCTGAAGAGGCTGTGTTGCTGCATTCTCACCTTACAACTATTCAGCTCCCAAGCTCTTCTTTGGCAGAGGATTCTTTCACCTGGACAGTCGACGGCGCAAGTTGCAATGGTTTCTCTTCAAAGCTTACATGGAATGCTATAAGACATAGGGAGGAGGAGAAGGATTGGTTCAGATTTATTTGGTTCAAAGGAGCAACGCCAAAGCATGCGTTCTTCATGTGGACTGCTCAACTCAACATACTGCCCACGAAGATGAGACTTGCATCGTGGGGTTTAACTACTCAAACTGGTTGTGGTTTTTGTGCTAATTTTGACGAAACGAGAGATCATTTGCTGTTTGGGTCTGCTTTTAGCATGGAGATATGGGATGGGGTAATGCAAAGAATTGGTGTCTCTCCCTTCTTTTTCCAATTATAGACAGCTTTGCTCGCTTGGGTCAAATTGCGATCGGCCACTAATCCTACACTTCTCCGGAAGTTAGTGGCGCACACGACTTTGTACTTCATTTGGATTGAGAGAAACAACAGGTTATTCAATTCTATGTCCAAATCACCATCTCAGATTCTCAAGGACTTTGACAGGCAAATTCGGAACACGATAACTGCAAGACGGCACCGGAGGCATTTCAGTGGCTTAATGCAATTGTGGCTTGATAGTAAGAGCTAAATTAGTTTGCACAAAACCTTTGTTAGCATGTTTTTATTTCTTTTTTTCCATGTTAACAAATACCTGAGTTAAACTCAATTGTAAAACTCTTTTTTCATTTATATGAATATTTACAGTTTCGAAAAAAAAATAATAATAATAACTTTGTTCTCTGGTCTATGTATGTTTCTTGAGACTGAACACTTCCACCTTTGTGAATGATATGGAATGTTTACAATGTAAACACACAGACGTTTATGACAACGATTGAAGCAGTGTGTATGCTTGTGAGGATTGATAATATTGTTAGTAACATCCTTTTTCCTCTTTGCGATTTTATGCAATGTTCGTGAAATTTGACAATCCTTTCAATATCTTATAAGATCTTGCAGTTTGACTTACGAAACCCTAGTCGCCCACACGATCGCCTGCCACGTCAGCAGATTTATTCGATCTTTGACAATCCTTTTAATATCTTATAAGATCTTGCAGTTTGACTTTGCGACACCATGTTTTGAAGAAGAGTGGGTGATGAAGTTATAAAGGCTAAAATAAAGTTTTCTCTGTATGTTTCAAGATTCTTATAATAAAATAAACTCCCAGCGTTATAAAAAAAAATTCTAAATTTATTTTGCATTCTAAAATATCACATATTAGATTATGTCTCCCCATATAAAATAAATAAATAAATCAGACTTTAAAACTGATAACAGCGTAAATATGAACCGTATAATTAGATTCTAAATTAAGAGTGCGGTTTAGTTATCTAGAAATTATGTTTTATAATTCGTAATTAAAAAAATTCAAAATTGATTCATACTACCCATAAACCTGGTAAAAAAAATTTCTAAATGACTGAGAGGGTTCTAAAAACAAATTTCTTCTAAAACTTCATACCCCTGGATTTTTATCGTTGGAGTCTTTATAAGAAATTATCAAACACATTGTAACAAACTATTATTCTTCCAATTTTTTGTATATATTATGAATCTTATAGAGATTTTATAGTTTACATTTTTTTCAATATTGTAGTGTCAGTTTTCTCTTACTTTACTTTTTCGATTTTATTAGTTTCCATTTAGAAAAAGCACAATTCCTTTTTTTTATCTTATAGAAAAATAAATAACTAACAATATGAAAAATTATATTATTATATTGACATATGTCACAATCTAAATTAACAATGACACATGTCACAATCTTGTGAGTTATAATTATCCTACGTGTCACGTTCACGTTCAACGATTCAACTTTATATAATAAGATTTACGGTTTATTAGATTTTGTGCTCTTAAAAGATAACACATCATCAAAAATATTAAATATGAAAACCCAGTAAAACAAAATATTAATATTGTGGGGTGTAAAAACCCGGCCCAGTAAATTGGGCCCAATAAACTGATGGTAAAAAGGCCCGTCGGAGTTAAAGAAACCAGACGGAGTCAAAGGAGCAAACGAGGTGACGGGCCGAGCTGAAAGGCCCACTGTAGTGAAGTCTACGGTCAAAAGGGATTAAATGCATAACTGTTAGTCAACTACGATGAGACCAAAGACTCTTTCAAACCGGTGAATTAAGGCGCATGTACGTAGCGGCCGGAGCCTCAGAATTAAAGACCATTCATGGCGAATCAGGCGGAGTAAACGATAACGTTAAACACTATCTCGGAGTATAAAACAAGGATAAGGAGCAAAGGGATCCATAATCCCACTCTCTACACCACTTCTTACTGCAACTTAGCTCTAGACTCAAACACTTAGCGATTCTTTGTTCGTGTTCTTGTAAAATCTCTCTTGAAAATCGAATTCGTCTCTAATTTCACCATGGACTCATTGGTTTTGATCAAACGTTTGGGTTTCTAAAAGAAAATTTTTTAAAAAAAAAGATCACTTCGTTTTAAGCTTTGTTGTAGACAATGTTTTCAAATTTTTTTAGATTTTTACTTTTTTAGAGAAAGATTGAGATTTTGTAAAAATGAGTTAAAAAAAAATTATTATCTTATGTGTAATTGACTATGAATAAAATAATGCATAATCAATGTTTCTTTTTTAGGCTTAAATATGTTGATTGATTCTTTAATTGCATTTTTGCAGAAAAGAAAAGACACACAAGTTCTTCCCATGATGGTTCCAATGCCTCATGAGTTGCTTCTACATAATGAATTTGTTGTAAAACCTCTTTGTTCTCTCTCGATTTAGGATTTAATCTTCGAAACTAAACGATACGAAAAGTAAATGCAAGGCAAAATTTATCTAGTTCAGGTGCTCAACCGCAACCCTACGTCTGGCCGAGGATTTCCTCGGAATCCACTAAGAACAGTCGTGAACACCACCGGCATAAACTCGCCGGAGAAATAAAATGAACACTCGCTTTTCACTCATCGGAAAAAACTCTCAGCGTGTTTCTCTCTCTCGAATCCAATCTCTTATATCTCACCCAAAAGTTACAATTGAATCTCACACAAACAACTAACCACCCAAACGAATATTTAAGCGCACACCCCCAACCAGTAACAAACTGGAGGCGCGTGACTTCACTGTTTGCAACGGTCACTAAAGCTTTTTCAATGGTCAACGGTCATTGATTCAAGCTTCCTAAGCTCAAAACGACAACGTTTGGTGTTCACTTCAATCAGCAATAACCGGACGACTAAACCGGACTTTAATTGACTGGTTCAAATCAATGAGCTCATAAACCCAAAGCCAAATTGATTTCCCGATGGTTTAGATACAACCAATATTTGACAAACTCCTCCTTGGTTAATCTTCCATCAATCATGTTCTTAGATGAATCACGATCCTCGAATAGCTCTCTGTTTAACCTTCAGAGACTCCAAGTAAGCTCAAAAGACCTTTGAACTTACCTGAAGGCAACACCTTAGTGAATACATCAGCTGGATTTTCACTTGTATGCACTTTGGTTACCTTCACCTTCCCAGCTTTAATTATGTCCCGAATGTGATGATACTTGACCGCTACGTGCTTGGTCCTCTCGTGAAACACATTGTTCTTAGCTAGAGCTAAAGCACTTTGCGAGTCACAGAATATTTCCACACTCTTATGTGGATAGCCAAATTCTGCACTTAAACCTCTGAGCCAAACTGCTTCCTTCGATACTTCTGACATTGAAATATACTCTGATTTTGTAGTCGAAAGAACCATAACCATTTGAAGAGTAGATTTCCAGCTTATCACATTCCCTCCTGCCAAGTAAGCATATCATGACAAAGATCTTCTTTTATCCCAGTCAGCTACAAAATCGGCATCACAAAATCCATACACCCTTGAATTTTGCATTTTTCTTAAACTTCAAATTCACCTTTGTTGATCCACTAACATATTTGAGCACCCATTTAACTACATTCCAGTGCTCCTTTGTTGGATTGCTCATGTACCTACTTATTACTCCAACTGGATAAGCCAAATCTGGTCTTGTTCCTATTATACCATACATGAAACTCCCTACGGCATTGGAATAAGGAACGGCCTTCATGAACTGAGCATCCTTTTCGGTTTGCTCACTTGTTGCAGCTTTAAGTTTGAAATGTACCCCCAATGGAGTCTGGACAGACTTTGACTGGTCCATATTAAGGTTCCCAGCACCTTCTTCATATAATCTTCCTGAGACAATCTCAAAGTGCCAGCTTTTCTATCTCCGACAATATGAATACCAAGGATTTTCTTTGCTACTCCAAGGTCTTTTATTTCAAACTTTGTACTCATCTGTTTCTTCAAGTTTGATATAACCTCCATATCTTTGCAAGCAACCAACATATCATCAACATAAAGAAGAATATATAAGAATTTACTTGAATACTCTTTTATGTAAACACAGCTGTCACGTTTACTTCTTGAAAACCCAATCTCCATCATGAAATTATTAAACTTCTGATTCCACTGACTTGGACTTTGTTTTAGACCATACAATGACTTCTTCAAGAGACAGACCCAGTCTTCTTTTCCCTCTACTACATAGCCCTCAGCCTGAGCCATAGACTATGTAGCTCACCATGCAAGAATGCAGTCTTCACATCGAACTACTCCAGTTCCAAGTCTTCATTTACCACAATAGACATAAGGAATCTGATGGATACATGTCTTACAACTGGAGAAAAAATCTCATTGTAATCCACTCCTTTCTTTTGTGCATAGCCTTTTGCAGCTAGTCTAGCCTTAAACCTTGGCTTTTCAACTCATGGAACCCTTGGTTTTCTTTTGAAAATCCACTTGCATCCTATGACTTTGATGTCTTTCGGGTTTTGAACCAGATCCCATGTAAAAAATTTATACAAAGAATCCATCTCTTCATCTGATGCAGATCTCCACATATTACTTTGTGGATCTCTCATTGCTGCATTAACATCACTTGGCTCCATTTGAACATCACTTGGCTCCATTTGATCCCCATCTTCTGATGCGAGTAAGGCCATATGCACAAAGTCATCATACTTCTTTGATGGTCTTATTTCTCTTCTTGGTCTATCCCGAGCCAAGACATATTACTCAGAGTCAGATTCTTCAAATTCTGATTCACCTTCTGAAACTTCTTCCTCAGAGCATAGGTCAATAGTAGAACCACTTTTACTAACCCTATCTATGTTGTTTCCTTCTCGTGTGTCTTCTCCTTAACTAATATCACTGTTCTTTTCAATACCCAGTTCAATATCCAGAAATGATGTATTCTTTTCTTTTGATTCACCAGTCAATTTTGCAAGGTCTCGCATCATCCAAAGACCAAATCATGTACCCTTTAACCCCTGAGGGATACCCAATAAAGATACCTTTGTTTGCTCTTGGTTGTAATTTTCCATCATCTGTATGAAAATAACAGACACAACCAAACTTCTTCAAATGGTTAAAACTTGGAACTGTTTTTGACGAAACCTTTTCTGGAATCTGATCTTGAATAGCAGCAGAGGGTGTTCGGTTGATGAGATATACAACCGTGTTTACAGCTTCGGCCCAGAACACCTTAGGCAAACCAATCTCACTGAGAATGCTCCTTACTCTTTCGAGAATTGTTCTATTCATCCTCTCTACAACACCATTTTATTGTGGAGTGTGAGTAATAGTCTTGTGTCTAGCAATCCCATTTTCTGCACAATATCCTCCAAACTCTCTGTTGCAAAATTATAATCCGTTGTCAGTCATGAGCTTCTTAACTTTCAAACCAGACTGATTCTCAACCAACAGCTTCCACTCAACAAATTTCCCAAATGCTTCATCTTTGGTCCTTAAGAAGAATACCCATACCTTTCTTATATAGTCATCAATCAAACTCAGAAAATAATGACATTTACCAAGTGATTGAGGAACTGAAGGAGATCCTCATAAGTCTGCATGAATGTAGTCTAAACATGACTTGCAAGAATGTTGTCCTTAAGAAAAATTTGCCCTGTGAGCTTTCCCAAAAATGCAGCTTTCACAAAACTGTAGATTTGTCACCTTTGCTTTGTCCAGGTACCCTTTCTTCACCAGAATATCAATTCCCTTTTANTGAATAGCAGCAGAGGGTGTTCGGTTGATGAGATATACAACCGTGTTTACAGCTTCGGCCCAGAACACCTTAGGCAAACCAATCTCACTGAGAATGCTCCTTACTCTTTCGAGAATTGTTCTATTCATCCTCTCTACAACACCATTTTATTGTGGAGTGTGAGTAATAGTCTTGTGTCTAGCAATCCCATTTTCTGCACAATATCCTCCAAACTCTCTGTTGCAAAATTATAATCCGTTGTCAGTCATGAGCTTCTTAACTTTCAAACCAGACTGATTCTCAACCAACAGCTTCCATTCAACAAATTTCCCAAATGCTTCATCTTTGGTCCTTAAGAAGAATACCCATACCTTTCTTATATAGTCATCAATCAAACTCAGAAAATAATGACATTTACCAAGTGATTGAAGAACTGAAGGAGATCCTCATAAGTCTGCATGAATGTAGTCTAAACATGACTTGCAAGAATGTTGTCCTGAAGAAAAATTTGCCCTGTGAGCTTTCCCAAAAATGCAGCTTTCACAAAACTGTAGATTTGTCACCTTTGCTTTGTCCAGGTACCCTTTCTTCACCAGAATATTAATTCCCTTTTAGCTAACATGACCAAGTCTGATGTGCCAAAGACTTGTTTCATCTATAACTTATGATGCATTCACTTCACCAATATGGCTTTTACCATGCAAGAAATAGAGCTTACCTTCTCTCTTAGCCCTGAGAATTGTCTTACTGCCTTTCTTGATCTCCAGAATACCACCTCCAGATGAGAAATTACATACACTCTCTTCAAATGTCCTTAAAGACAATAAGTTTCTTGAGAACTGCGGAATGTACCTCACATCTTTAACCAAGACATAGTTTCCATATGAATTCTTTAACTGTATGGTTTCCAATACCCTTTACAGAAGACACCGTCTCATTTGCCATCCTTACAGAACCTGCATTACATTCCCTGAGCTCTACAAACCAGTCTTTTCTTGGTGTCATATGAAATGTGCATCCAGTATCCAAAATCCATATCTTCTTGAAGTCAAAACTTTATGCAACATTAGCTTGAGAAACAACCAATGACTTCATAAATTCAACCCATGTAACTACATATGATTCCCCATGTTCCCGAGAGTTCTCATTACCAGCTTGATTTGACCTCTGGGGACAATTTCTCTTGAAATGCCATTCCCCTCCACAGATCCAGCATGTGAGGCCTTTTCCTTTTGACTTAGTATTTGGCTTTCCCTTTTGCTTGCTCTGAACTGAAACCTTACCAGTATTCTTACTCTTGTTGCTTGAGTTGTTTGAATACAACACTTCACCATGAGCCTTGTTCCCCTTGGAATTAGCATTCATATCCAGTTGTTTTGAACGAAGAGAATTCATAACTCCGCTTAATGTCAACGTTTCTTTTCCATATCTCAGCATGTATCGCAGATGCTCAAACTGCTTTGGCAAAGACATTAACAAAAGAATAGCTTGATCTTCATTCAGAACTTCCACCATGACATTACCTTGATCTGTTATGATTCTCAAGAACTCATCTATGTTATTTTCAATTGATTGAGATTCATTCATCTTAAACCCGTAGAGTTTCTGCTTCAGATACATCCTATTTGGCAATGATCTTGACATGTATTTATGAGGACATTGATAACACCGTATTTTTACCCATTTTACCGCTTATTTTAGATTACTTTAATAAGTGTTTCACTCGCTTTTATATGTTTTTATCATGGTTTTTTGCATATGTGTAGTTTCAAGACTCTTTTCAGGTTACTTAGGCAAAAACATTGCAAATTGGAGAAAAATCAGATTTCGGCTCAGAGTCAAACCGTCAGAAGTTCAACTGCCAAAGAGGTTCTTCTCACCGTCTGATCCCGCCCAATTTTGGAGATATTCAAGAAGGAACAACTACCTTTCCATTCCAACTGATCTGAGGACAATCCAACGGTTATCAAAAGATACATCAAGATCAAGATGTCCCATCCGGCAACTCAAGGAGTACCTCCACTCGCGGCCAAGAGACAATTCAACGCGGGCAGAAGCTCTCCACCCACAGCCAAGGTGCAGTTCGCCGCGGTCAGAGTCAATTGACGTGCGGCCATCTCTTGTTTCGTTCTGTAAGCCCAATTGCAAGCATGTTCGAATCCCGTTAAGGAGAAACCCTAAAGACCTATGAAAAAGAGCTCAAGACCTATAAATATGTGTTTTAGAAACCCTATTTTCGTGTGCTTGCTTTTACACCACTTTTAGATTAGTTTTGTTCTTACTTTTGCTTTTACTTTCGAGATTTGTAGAGAAGTTTTATCCCGACTTTGGTCTTAAAATCGAGAACCTTCTTCTTCAATCTCTTGCTTTTTATTTAATTATGTCTTCGTTTTCAATTATGTTTAGTCGTTTAGTCGTAGTTTCGAGATTTGTAAAGTAGTTTAGTCGTTTGGGTTTAAAGGGATTATCGAATGGGAGTCATATGTTCGATAAGGATTTCACGAGGTAAACCTAATTGTATTCTAGAACTCTTTCTTATAGATCGTTGTTAATGCATGAATCTAGCATCATGAACTAGAGGTTGATCCCTAGGTGTTATAAGAACCACCAAAAGTGATGAATCTAACCACCTGAACCGTTAATCTATAGGAGCGTGTCATGCTATAAGATTTCGAAAGTATACTTATAGAGTGTTGTGAATTTAAATGAACTTGTTTGATCGTCATAACTTTCTCCGCGTCCAGAGACAAAAGCTATTGGTCGAATATATAAGTTATTGGTGTGTATGATGTACGAAAGTAGGCTACGTCATTTATTATGTTCTAGTTCGTGGAGATTACTATAATCATTGTTACTAAGAGCTTAGGTACTGTGTTTGAATTGAACATTCCCCTAAGATATCCATGTCGACCCAAAACCGTTTTATTATAGTTTACAAAGTGATTTTCTTTTTACTTTATGCCATCGATTTTCATAATTCAATTTACAAGCAGTTTTCCATTTTACGTACTTTACAATTTTCAACACAAAAATCCTACAAAACCTTATTTTCGTTTTAGACTTCCTTGCTAATTCTCTGTCTAAGGTCTCACAGAAAAGCATTCATTCTCTGTGGATCGATACCTTAAGTCCTACAACGCACATATGTGCATGCACTTACAGACGTTTAGGTTTATAAATTTAAAACCTGAAGTTTGGATAAACATTCCGACCGCATCAATTTTTTGGCGTCGTTGTCGGGGAGGCAATCGCTACTGTTCTATCACACCTTAGAGGTTAGTAAATTGACTCTAAAACAAACTTTTTCTTTTAAATTTTCGGTTTTGTTTTTCTTCGTTTAAGGACTCCGAAACATGGACTCGCCTCTGGAGCGAGATCACTACTACGAGCAAGGTTACTACGACCCATCTTATGCTCATTACTCTCACGATTCACACTCATACCGTCATTCGTACTCCATGGATCGGGAACCGGCACCTACCAACAACTCTCAAGGATGATACGGGCATCCTTGCTTTCAAGATGCTGAATTTGAAACCCCTTGGCTCAACTACCAACCTCGCTCATACCGCAGCCACAACAACTCAAATTCCGAGGTCCTAGACATGGTGAATTCGCTTGCCAAAATTAAATGCTTATCCCTGGCTTTGATGTAGGTGGATTTATCCACCAAAAGGAGCACGTGGAGCAAGAACACTACAATCACTACGACTCCTACTCAACTTGCAAAGCCCAAGGCGCCATCCACGAACCTCTCTACGTTGAGGGAACACGAGATATTGCAATGCCATGATTACATCAAGACGAAAAGAGCCTACATCCGCGCTAAAGGAATATTATGATGGATATGATGAGATGTGGATGGTTTCCAATGCCCAAGTGGACAGTATTCTTCAAGAACACAACGAATCTATGCACGAAGATGAAGGGTACTACGTAGCTTCTGAACTCGATGGAGAACCCTCAGTCAAATTGATTAGAAAGAAGTCATCAAATGAAAGTCCATTGGTAACTGAAGCTCATGTCATCGAAGCAAAAGATCAAGGAAAAGAAAGACATGTTTCTATTCCTAGTAATGGTTTTATCTCTACCGATTCATTCGAGTGTCTTGAAGACGACAAACAAGCTCAAAAGTCGCCTCCACTCGACAAGCCAAAGTTTTCTTCTCCTTCATCTCCTCACCACGTTGAGTGTGAGACAAATCTCGTGGAGGATGAGACACTAGTGTATTCACCCAAGCCACCATTGAAGACGCTTTCTAAGATGAAGGATCCCGGAAAATTTTTTGTTCTATGCTCGATCGGGAATGGAATTTCATGATCCTCTTTGTGATATTGGATCTGATGTGAATCTCATGCCAAAGGACATAGTAGAGAGCATAGGTATTTCGAATTTTTATCCCTCCAAGATATCCATTCACTATGGAGACTCTTCTAGTGCAACTCCACTCGGTTTCATACCCGGTTTGCTACTTCGAGTGGAAGATTGTCTTGTTGATATTCTCATATTTTACTCATTTTAGCATGCATTGAACTTAGTATTTTGAGTCTCATGCACGTGTTTTCATAGATTTTTTAGTGTTTTGATCTTAATTAGAGTCTAGCTAGTTTGCATTAGGTCTTAGTGAGTCTTGCATCATTTGGAGTGTTTTCTAGGTACTTGCAGACGTTTTGGAGATGATGAGAGTGATGGAGCAAAGGAAAAAGCAAAGTTCACCCGAGGTGTCTGGAAGATCTGGCCGGACAAAGGGTTTCCAATCGGATTTTAGCTTCAAAGGTCTTCGTGACAATGATGTACAAATGAGTTAGCTGTCGCTTGGAGGTGGTTTCAGGTCATTTGGATAAGTGGTTCAAGATATATGGCGATTTTACCAAGTACGTGTCCGTCTAGCGCGAAACCATCGACCAACGCCGACCAGCACTTGGTCGGTACCTTTGGGTCGGTATGACAACAGAGACCAATACGGAAATACCGACCAACCTTTGCTCAGTATCACTTGGTTGGTATTGGGACAGGGACCAGTACCGACCCAAGCCCTTTTCCATACCGACCAAAGCTCGCCCGATATCAACCTCAGCACACTCCATACCGACCCACCTTTGGTCGGTATCACTGACCGGTATGAACAAGGACCAATACCGACAAACATCCGGTCGGTATTGACCACTTTGACCCAAATCCGACCGGGTCAATACCCGGTTTGTCCCGGGTTGACCCGGTTCGCCCCCTCTTTCTATAAATACTCTAGAAACCTTATTTTTTAGCAAGTTTTCTTCTTGTAAGAATGGGGCTCGACCCAAACTCTTCTTATGATGATTTTTGATAGATCTTCATCATTCATACCACTCTAGTGAAGGATTCTTCGACCTCTATCATTTATCTTATTGTTTATCTCTTTTCTTTGCTTTTCTCTATGTTTAAGAATTAGTTTTTAATTGGATCATGGGTTATGCTAGATTAGGATGATTTTAATGTTGATTTGTGATGCTTAGGTTCTAGATCCTTGATTTCCTTCCTTATTTAGTGTTCTTAATGCTAGATTTGTCTTGAGAAAGCTTATCTAGAACATAGGAAATTTCACACCCACAAGGTGTTTGATGAAATTCCCCAAATAACTAATAAGGGATTTACATATCTTAGTCCATGAGAATGGATGTCTAAGGTGTATTTTAGTTAATAGAACTTGTTATCAATGCTTCTTAATCACTTTTTCACAAATGAGAATTTGATCTTGATTAAGTGATTAACAAAGGGATTAGTGTCATGAGAATGAATTAATCTTATTCAAGTGTTCTAGACCTAAGGTATAGCATAGGTTGTGTGCATTAGCATCATAAATGATGATGATTTGTGTTACATCTTGTTAGATCCTTCATTTAGGTTGATCTCAAAGCTAGTTTTGAGTTGACTTCTCAAAAGCTAGAACTTAAGCATTTCATGCCCGAAAGGTGTTGTGAAAATGCTTGAACCAAACCTTTTATGAGCTTTACAATTCTTTGCCAATGGAAGTTGATATTTAGGGTGTTTAGTGAACTAATTGGAATTGTTTATTAATGCTCATTGATTATCTAATTGCAAAATAGAGTTTATGTCAATTAGGTAATTAGTGAAGTGATTAGTGTCATGGGAATGGATTAGTCATATTTGTGAATTCCATATTCTAGGATAGTGTTTAATTCAATCTTTGTCATCATTCTTTGATTGTTAGCTCATTCTCATGATAGTTAAACTCATGGTCCAATGCTTTTATCTTGTTTTACTTTCTTGCACTTTGATTTCTTAGTTTAAAAACATAAAAACCTAAAAGATTTGCTCTAGCTTAAGTTTCATGCATTCCTAGTGCATTAATCTTAAACCCTACGGATTGACAACTCTTATGTTACAATGGCAAGCATCTAGAGGAATTGATATGAACTTAACAAAAATCCTTTATCACTTGTTCCTACTGATTTCCATGTTGTGGAGATGCGAAAGAATGCAAAAAGACCCTTGATCCTTGGTACTTCATTCCTTGCATATGTTGGAGCAATCATCGACTATCCGAGTCAACATATGTGTTTATCGAGGATCAACAAGAGAACCTTGTACCCGATGATTCCCACAAGGAACTCTCATTGTATAACCATAGGCGGCGGAGATGACCCAATCTTAGACCTTGGATGAGCTACAAAGGACGTTGAAAACGTTCTAGAAGAAGGTGCACCCGTCACACTTGAGGAAAACGTCAAACCGACAAATTCAATGTGCAAAAGGATCCCCTTTGATGCACACTCGACCCTTGCCCATATGAGACGTGATGGAGATTTAATTAAAGCTAAAGTGAAGCTTAAATGGCCCTCAAGACTCCTTCCTCAAGACCCTTCACAGGAAAAGCGAAGTGGAGACGAGAAACACGACGATCCGAGCAAATCCGCTCGAGATCCCTCCACCGCGGTCGCATGCTCTCCGCCTGCGGCCAACCCCTCTTCCACCATGGTCTCGCACTCTCTGCCCGCGGCAAAACCTCCTTTCGCCGTGGTCGCACCTCCTTCACCCCCGGCCAGCCCCTGTTCATCTCAACTTCGACCCCTTGCTTCCCGATCCTACTTCTTCGAGCGAGCTCTCTTCTCCATCAGCACTCAAGCTCCAACTGACACCCCAACTGATCTAGAGCCTTACCATCTATGCATCGTGCAACATGGCTCTACCATCCTAGAATACCAAAGAAGAAGAATCATACTTCAAAGAAGCTTCAAGTCTGACTTTTCATTTTGATTCCGAAGGAGACTACCATCTTGAACTTGAGGACAGAAATCCCGAGGCCTTCCGCCGTCCGATCACACCCAAATTTGGACACAAGATAGAAGGGAGAACCACCTTTTATACCCACTTAGTTTCAAGACAATCCAACGGTTAGATCTCAAGATACATCCAATTGACTGAAGGCATGTTCTGCAGTCTCGCGAAAGAAGCAAGAGAAGAATTGAAGTTTTAACCTCATAGGCCAACCACCGCGGGTCTAGAGCTCGTGACCGTGGCGAACACACTCCTGGCCTCGTCCAGAGGCCCTCCACCCGTGGTGAACACAACTTTGGCCGCAGGTCCAGCTCACGCACACGCGGCCAGCCAAGGTCGGCCCAAAAACAGCTCGTTCAAAGCCCGCTTCAAGCCCACTTCAAGCCCACTTCGTTTTCTNTTTGGCCGCAGGTCCAGCTCACGCACACGCGGCCAGCCAAGGTCGGCCCAAAAACAGCTCGTTCAAAGCCCGCTTCAAGCCCACTTCGTTTTCTCTTCAAGGAAACCCTAAAGATGACTAAAGCAAGATTTGAAGACCTATACATATGTAATCTTAGAGACCTTATTTCGTGTGCCCCTTTCGAGTGCCATTTAGTTTACTTTTTGCTTTACTTTTTGCTCTTACTTTTCGTTTTTACTTTCGTGATTTGTAGAGAAGTTTTTCTCCCGACTTTGGTCTTAAAATCGAGAATCTTCTTCTTCAATCTCTTGTTTTTTATTTAACTTACTTTTTGCATTACTTTATGTTCTTAAGTTCTTGTTTTACACCATTTTTAGTTTTGTTTTGTTCTTACTTTTTGTTCTTTACTTTCGATACTCTTCGAGATTGGTGAAAAGGTTTTCTCCGGACACCGTTCTTAAAATCGAGAACTCTCTTTCATCAATCTTCTGCTTTTATTTAATTATGTCTTTTATTTCGTTTATGTTCGAGTAGTTTTATTGTTGGGTTAAAAGGGATTATCAAAGGGGAATTTTATGTTTGATAAGGATTTCACAAGGTAACTAAGAACTTAGGGACCGTGATTGAATCGAGCATCCCCTAAGATGTCCTTGTCGACCCAACATCGTTTTTATCATTGTTTACAAATCCCTTTTTCCTTTTAGTTTATGCCATTGATTTTCATACCCTAATTTTACAAGCAATTTTCCGTTTTTCGTTCTTTACAATTTTCGTTACAAAAGACCCTACAAAAACTATAGTATCGTTCGAGACTTCCTTGGTATTCTCTGTCTAAGGTCTCACAGAAAAGCATTCTCTCCTTGTGGATCGATACCTTAAGTACTACAACGCACGTCTGTGCAGTTGCAGAACTTTTAGGTTTGCAAATTTAAAACCTGAAGTTTAGAGAACAATCCGACTGCATCACTTCTATCTCATCGGTAGATGCTGCGAGACCTTAATTATCCCAAACTCGTATTTTCTGATGATGTTATTAGATCTCAGCTCAGAACGAGATCCGACACCAACACATATAAAACATAAAACGCTTTCAACACTATTCATACTTTGAAAAGTATGGATGGTAGGTCGTTCTCCTGCCCAAGTCCATTCTTATAGCCTTGAATCATTTCAAGTCCATTCTTATATATATAGCCTTGTTTCTCCCAAAGAATCTCCACCTTCTCATATGAAGTCTCTAGCTCTATTGTCTTCCCATTCTCACCAGTTGAAGGAGCCCTCTTGAGTAAGTTGCCATATGTAGAAGAGATTCAGAAAATTGTGTTCAAACTAAACATGAATAAAAGTCCAGGCCTTGATGGACTAACTTCTGGTTTTTGTAAAGCGGTTTGGTCAGTTATAGGTGAAGAAGTAGTGAAATCTATTTTGATGTTTTTTGAAGAAATAGTGGTGCATATTGCTACTAACTCTACATTCCTAAGTTTCCAGGGGTACAAACACCAAAGACTTCATGTCAATCTCTTGCTGTAATACACTTTACAAAACTATTTCGGAGCTATTTTTTTGCAAAGATAAAGCGTTTGTTCTCAAGAATCATTCTTTTAAATCAATCGGTGTTCATAAAAGAAAGGTTATTACTGGAAAATTACTACTAGCATATGAATTAGTTAATGGTGATCACAAGCACAAGGGACCTAAGAGACTGCTCATCTAGATTATTGCTAAGGCATATGACTCACTAAGATGGGATTTTATTTTGGAATGTCTTCGAGCCCTAAATCTGCCTCATCAACTAGACTAGACAATGTATTTCAACTACTTAATAGAAATCAATGGAACATTCCATGGTTTCATTAGAATTTCAAGAGGAATTTTGAAGGGAGATCCACTATTGCTGCGATCATGGAACCACCTGAGAAGACCCATGTGCCTTATGCAGCACAAATGAAGTCCACGATCAACTGGTCCAGCCCAACAACCACTTGGACTACATTATCACCTCATTTAGAGCACGCCTCAAAGTGGAATCAGTCCAATCAGAGTTCATATGCAGGAGTTATTCAATTTTCAAATCAGGCAAACCCGAGCTTACTCGATTTGGACCTACACGCGTTCATTGGAGGATTTCGACCAAACCAAAAAGAATCAAGCTATGAACCGACTTGTTCTGGAATCTTGATCCATCACAGAACCACGGCGAATTTGATTCACATCAAAACCGGTTCAGACTTAGAAGTTATTGATTTTACAAATCGATGGATCTGTTTCGGGCCCCATTGCGCGTCTAAGCCAAAAATCGTGCTACACAGCCCAACTCAGAAACGATCTCGACACAAAACCACTTGGAGAATATTAATGAATCTCTTATGGTTCCAACAAGCCCAAGATAAGAAGAAATGGCCATCGGATCACAAAGATACTTCCCATTTGCCTTAAAGTTTCAATGATCTCTTATGGTTTCTTGTGCGACCAAACAATCCACATCCTTGGGAGGATCGTATCAACTATCACCCTATCTCTTTGGAAGAAATGAACATCCTATCTTAGAAAATAAATATTTCTGCAAAGATTGGAAGGATTGGTTATCATCCGAAGTGTAAGAAGTCGAAGCTTACCCATTTGTGTTTTCTTGATGACCTGCTCATCTTTACTAATGGATATGTATCTTCAGTCCAAGGTATCATGGCGGTTTCGAATGAGTCCCATAAATTTTCTGGCCTTGCAATCAGTACAGAGAAGTCAAAGCTTTACCCACATCTCCTATAGAAATCACAAGCAGTGAGTTAATATATGGCATTCTTCAGGGACATTTATCTATCATGTATCTAGGACTTCCCCCTAAGCACTACAAATTTTTTTCTCTTCTGAACTGTGAACCTCTTCAGAAAATCAAGTCAAAAAGGCTTTCTACCAAGTTATCTTTGGCTGGAAGACTGCAACTCCTAAACTCATTTATATCGAGAATAACAAATTTTTGGTGTGCTGCTTTCATTCTACCAAAGAACTGTATCAAAATGATCAACTCTATGTATTATAGTCAGGACCTACTTATAGAAAAGAAACCTAGATGGGAGACATACGACCAAGGTGGCTTGAGAAATAGTGGTAACCCCTAAGGAGGAAGGAGGCCTAAGAGAAAACTATCTTTGGGAGGAAATTTGTATCCTTTCGGAGGGAAAAACATCGTGCGAGTGACTGTTCACTCACATGCAAATTCATCAAGTGGTAGATAACTATGCACTAACCTGTTGACTTGCGAGTGCAGATTCTTATATGGAAGCCAACTAAGCGTTGACCATGTTGCGTGTGGTAGAGATACACAAACGACGACACTAACTTACGTACACTCCGGAAGCACTTCACGTACAACAAGAAGCTATAGTCAGAACACAGCCCAAAGCACGTTACATGTTACATGGAACCACAATCAAAAGCGTGCTTACCAAAAGCACTTCATAGCTGGCTCCCATTTTCAAGTAGTTGGTAGGATCTGACCCAAAAAGATCCAAAACCCAGCGTACGAAATTGGGTCAAGTAACTTCTATAAATACATACTTAATAACAATGCTGAAAATACATACTTAATAACAATGTTGAAATGACTTTTGGAAGACTCCTCTCTCGCTTCTAGATAGTGGTCAGTCGCTACCTTCTCCCTAGAATTTTAATCATCCTTCTGGTCACTTTATCTCCTCTCTCGCTTCTAGATAGTGGTCAGTCGCTACCTTCTCCCTAGAATTTTAATCATCCTTCTGGTCACTTTATCTCCCTCATAAGTATCTTCTCTTTTACTTTCACCACCCACTACAAGAAAACACGTGCATTTCCGACGGCATATCGAGGGAATTCTGACGGATATATTCCCTCGGAAATCGGTTAGAATATTCCGACGGATTCAATTCCCTCGGAAAGCAGTCGGAACATTCCGACGGATTTCCGAGGGAATATCGACGAACCTATATTCCCTCGGAAATCAGTCGGAATTTTCCGACCGATTAGCAGCCGTCGGAAATCGGTGGGTAATTTCCGACTGATTTCCGACGGATATATATATACTTGCTTTGTAAATGTTTCTCCCCTTGTATATACGTTATTTGCTTTATTTGTAAGATATATATATACGTTTCCGTTGGATTCAGTTGTTTTACAAGAGTGCTTTATAAACATTCTTTGCCTCTTTTAATTTTCACATGTCGTCCTTGTTCCCAAGTTGTTCCAATGTTTAATTCGTGTGTTTCATGTCTCTTGTCTTTTGACGATTCATGTGTATAGTTGCAGAGAACAAACAAACATTTGTCTATAAATACTTGTCCCCTCATTCACAACATTCACAACAAACACAAAGCAACAAAAAAATTACACAATATACTGTCTTATTTTCGATCGTGGATGGACAAACCACCGCGTGATCCTGCGACGGGGGAATTGATGGATGAGTTCGCACAAGATGTGGAGGAGTTCATGAACTTTGCGCCAAACAATAACATGATATCGGAATACAGTAATATGTATTGTCCTTGTACTAAATGTCGGAATCATAGATTAGTCTCTGTCAGGGAAGTAAGGAAGCATTTATATAGGACTGGATTTATGCTTGGTTACAAGATTTGGTATACCCACGAAGAAACTGATTCAATGGTGCAATGTTATGGTAATTATGGTAGCACATCAGATAGGTTTGGTAGTACTTTGGGTACTAGGTTAGAGGAACCAACCCCAGAAGTAGATGTAAACGAAAATTACACTCAGATGGTGAATGATGCGTTTCGTGAAAACATAGCATCATATCATGTTGAGGATGGTAACAGGATAGAATAACCAAATTTAGAAGCGCAAAAGTTTTTTGATATGCTAGGTGCGTCTAAACAGCCATTATACAAAGGATGTAGAGATGGAATATCGCCTCTATTAACTGCCAGTATGTTGATGACTATAAAGACGGATTTCAACTTGGCCGAGGATTGTGTTGATGCGATAGCTGATTTTGTGAGAGATATCTTACCTGAAGATAATATTTCACCGGCTTCATACTACGAGATTCATAAGCTTGTAGTTGGTCTTGGATTACCATATCAGATGATAGATGTGTGCATCGACAACTGTATGATTTACTGGAGAAAGGACAAAAACTGGTTGAGGTGTCGCTTTTGTCACAAACCTCGGTATCAGGATACAGGTGGCATAGTACATGTTCCAGATAAACGGATGTGGTATTTGCCCCTAGCTGATAGGTTGAAGAGGTTATATCAATTCGAGTGCATGGCAGGGCCTATGAGATGGCATGCAGAACATAACTCATATGGAGAGATTGTGCATCCCTCAGATGCAGAAGCATGGAAACATTTTCAAGAGGTTTATCCTAGTTTTGCGTGTGAGCCAGGAACGTATACCTTGGGTTATCTACGGATGGATTTAACCCTTTTGGAAAGCATGGGAGGAAATATTCGTTGTGGCCAGTAATCGTTACACCTTACAAATTGCCGCCAAATTTGTGCATGAAACGAGAGTTTTTGTTCCTCACGATCCTCGTCCCCGGTACAGAGCATTCTAAGAGATCCCTCGATATTTTCTTGCAGCCATTAATTTATGAGTTGAGAATGTTGTGGAAAAATAGTGTTGAAGCGTTCGATGTTTCCCTGCAACAAAATTTTATGATGCGTGCGGTACTTATGTGGACCATAAGTGATTTCCCAGCATACGGTATGCTATATGGATGGTCGACGCATGGAAGGTTAGCGTGTCCGTATTGTCAAGATAACACTGATGCTTTCCAATTGAAGAACGGACGTAAGACTTCTTGGTTCGATTGTCATCGATGATTTCTACCGCATGATCATCCATATCGTCTAAGCACAACATTTTTAGAAAGAACAAAAAAGTTCTTGATGGTCCACCTCCTGAGTTAGATGGGAATTATATTATGACTCAGTTGAGAGATTTTGGTGCTGATAAGACAGTTTCATGCAGAGGTAATGAGCATTATCCCATAGACGGTTGTGGCGAGTACCACAATTGGCACAAGAAGATCGAGTATTTTCTGGGATTTGCCATATTGGAAGGACCATTTGTTGCGCCATAATCTAGATGATGCACATTGAAAAGAACTTTTTCGACAACATCATGAACACTGTTCTAAATGTGCAAGGGAAGACAAAAGATAATTTGAATGCCATATTGGACTTGCCAGATATTTGTTCCCGTAAGGAGTTGCTTGTAATGGCGAACGGAAAATCACTGCCCCCTGCTTTCCGGTTGGATGTGACTTCAAAGGAGGAGTTCTTTGATTGGATTAAGCACCGTGTGAAATTCCCACACGGATACGCATCTAACCTTCTTAATTGCGTTGATAGTTCAGAAGGGAAGTTTTCTGCGATGAAGAGTCATGATTGTCATGTTGTCATGCAACGCCTCCTTCCATTTGCATTTGCATATCTTCTTCCTATAAACGTCCATGGAGCTATTGCAGGTACGTATACATTTACACTATTATGTACGTATGTTATCATATTTTTATTTGTCATTATACGTTACGTAATTTTGTATGTCTATTATATATGCAGGGATCGCTGCTTTCTTCCGGGATCTATACACGAGATCACTTACATCAGACGGTATCAGAAATTTGGCGGAAAACATACCGGTTCTCCTTTGCAACCTCGAGAAAATATTTCCTCATGCCTTTTTTGATGTTATGGAACATCTTCCTATTCATCTCCCTAGAGAAGCAGCACTTGGTGGGCCGGTTCAATACCGATGGATGTACCCTTTTGAGTGGTATATGTTCCACCTAAAGAAGAAGGTGAAAAATCTAGCTAGAGTCGAGGGTTCTATCGTCGTGCAAAGCATTAATGAAGAAACTTCCAACTTTGCCAGCTACTACTTTCCAGTGAAAGTCCAAACAAAAAGTAGGCGCCTGGCACGGCATGATGATGGAGGGAAAACAACTAGTTATCCTGTCTATGTCCCCGATATATTTACTCAGATTGGACGAGTAAGTGGAAAAGGCAAAGATCGGCGACTATTAGAGGAGGAGCAAAGGCATTTGCATATGTATATTCTGAAAAATTGCGACGACGTTTTGGAATATGAGAGGTACCTAGAATTTAATTTTTAAATTTGTTAACAAAGTTTACTAATGCTATTTTCTAATGCATTTGTTCATACATAGGATGTTCATGTCTTAAATACACGATTGTTATCCAAATTACACAGAGGATGAGCTTCTTGTCGTCAAGCAGAATGACTTCGCTTCTTTTCGTCAAGCAGAATGACTTCGCTCCTTGGTTGCAATATTATGTAAGTGTAAAACGATATATATATGCTTTATAATTAAATTGTACTTCCTTAATTTATATAAACATTTTGTCGATTATTGTCGAAATGTAATTTTTACATGTAGGTTGGTCAGATGACTGCTAGAGGTGAATCGTTTCCGACATGGTTAGTTGAGATGGTGAATGGCCCGAAGTTTATTGCAAAGTCTTACCCGATGTATTGCACCCAAGGGTATGCTTTTAAGGCTCATCGGGAAGGAAGCTCAAAGACAACTAGTAATTCTGGTATATCGTCTCAAGCTGGAGAAGTTGTCTACTACGGTGTCCTTCGTGAAATATTGGAGGTCCATTATCCGGGAATGATCGATTTGAGGTTAATTGTGTTCTACTGCGATTGGTATAATCCAGTGGATGGTGTACGTCAGGACGCATTTGGTGTTACATCTGTCCACTCTCGACGGCGACTTCAGAAATACGATCCTTTCATTCTTGCTTCACAAGCGGATCAGGTTTCTTACATTCGTTTCCCACGGGTTACGAACAGGCATGACCCTTGGATTACTGTAATGTCGATACACCCAAGGGGAATAGTTTTTGGTGTTTCCGAGCACGAGCCTTTGCAGGAAAACGCAATTGGTAACTTAGCTTCGATCGAGCATTCTCTTGAAGTTGACCTCGTGGTTGATTTCACCATGGACATGGAGTACGAGGTATTTGAGGATTCTGAGGAAGAGATCGGCGAATTTGACGAGGATTCCGATTCAGCAACGTCAGATTATTCATCATCGGGGTCAGAGTAATTAATTATGTAATAAATTTTATTTCTCTATGTATTATTTAATTTCACAAGTCATGTTGTTTCGATCGAGTCTTTTATTTCATTGAGTCTAAGCTGATAGGACCTTTTGAGGATGCAATAAAACATAGTTTCCCTGGCTAGAATGGAAATCCCTGGAAACATACAATTTCGGGTTTTAGCCGGGGAAATTTCCGAGGGATTTCCGACGGATTCATGCATATCAGTTTTAGCCGAAACATTCTGAAATTGCCTCGGCTAAAACTGAAAATGCACGAATCCGTCGGAAATCCCTCGGAAATTTACGCGGGATTTTTGACGAATTCATGCATATCAGTTTTAGCCGAGACAATATCAGAAGCCGGACATTCCCCTCGACTAATACTGATGTGATTAACCTTAAATCCATCGGAAATCCCTAGGAAATTTATGAGGGATTTCTGACGGTTTAGGGTAATAAACCTCGAATTTACGGGATTTTAACATGTTATGTCTTGATAAATGTACAAGTACCAAATTAAAACTATTTTTTGTGAAATGGTATTAAAAATCAAACATTTTAAATTTTTTAATTGAAATCCTAATCAGACACGTAAGTGTCCTTATATGTTCTATGTGTTTTTATGAAAGTTTGAACTCGTTCATCGATCGATTTTTACGAAATCCAAAATAACTAGTTTTGTTTGGTTTTCAAAGGTTTTTCTTATTAGTATGTATCAATAATGGTTATTTAACACTAAATTTTATGAAATTTTCATAATCTAAACCCTAAACCCTAAACCCATCGGAAATCCGTCGGAAATTTCCGAGGGATTTCCGACGGCTTTAGATATTTACAACATCAAACCGTACGCGTTGACTGGCCAATGAAAATGCATGCAATTTCACGGTCCATCGGAAATTCCTCGGAAATTTCCGAGGGATTTCCGACAGACCGTGAATTTACCCGGGAATGTAAACCGCCAAACAAAAAATAATGAAAATCGAAGCGGTTAATTAATTTCATTTCCGACGGAATCCCGAGGGATTGGGTCCGTCGGAAAGTTTTATAAATACGAATCGACAATTCTTCTTTCTCATTTTCTTCTCTGATCGTCAAAATCCTCTCTCAATCTCCTCTTCTCGCCGCCGATTGCCGCCGATTGCAGCCTCCGCCGACTCCTTCTCTCTTCCTTTGTCTCTACTTTTCTTCTTCTCTTCTTCTCTTCTTCTTTTCTTCTTCTCTTCTTCTCTTCTTCTTCCGAGTCTTCTTCTCTCTTCTTACTCGGCCACCGGAGCTCGCTACCGTCGCCTGTCCACCGCCTCCACCGCAGCCCAGCACACAAATGTTAGTCCCAATTTTTTTTTTTTTTTTTGTTGTTGTTAGATTATATTGTTAGTTTAGGTTGATTTTTGTGGAATTAGATTAGGTTGTTAGATTGTTAATTAGATTAGGTTGTTAGATTAGGTTGATTTTTGTGGATTTGTGGATTTTTTTGTGGATTATGTTGAATATGTGATTATATTTTAGATTAGTTTTGAGATTATATTTTAGATTAGTTTAGAATTATTAGATTTAATTAAAAACGTTTTTAATTTATATATTTATTAAAAACATTTTTTATAAATAGATTTTTTATAAATGAATTTTGTGAAAACGTTTTTAATACATATAATTATAAAAAAAAATTTATAAATATATTTTTTTTAAACATATTTGATAAATATATTTTTTTTAAACGTTTTTGAAAAATATATGTATTAAAAACGTTTTTAAAAAATATATTTTCAAAAAATGTTTTAAAAAAATATATTTATCAAAAACTTTTTTACAAAATATATTTATAAAAAACGTTTTTTATAATTATATGTATTAAAAACGTTTTTAGAAAATGATATGTATTTTTTTTTTTAAATGTTTTGGTATTTAGAAAAATATTTATGGTTATATATATATATGTTTTTTTAAATGATTCGGTTTTTTTGTTTTTATATTTGTAGGTCTTCAGGTCAATTCGATCGAGACCGCATGGCGGTTCCAGGCAATCGGGGCGGAGGAGTACTTCCGCAGATCCGAGTCCGAGTACTTTTCCGCCTTCTGTGTCGTCTATTCCGGACATGGAGAGTGTAGCTCCTTCGGGGATCATGACCATTGAGGAGCTCGTCCAACAGCCAGGACGAGAATTACTCACAGTTCTCGATCCGGACCTCCGCATTCTGAGATCTACTTGGTAATATTATGTTTTTTCTTATTTAATAATTTTTTTGTGTTTAATTACCAATGGAGAATCTCATATTACATCGGAGATATCAGAGATTTCACCAGATTTTATCTCATTAGGCAAATGTGAAGATGTGTATAAATGGGAGTCAGAAAGACTCGACTTTCGGTATCACAACATCTCAGCTTTTTATTGTAACATATTTCTGGCGTTTGCTTCTCTTCACACGAGTCAGAGAATGTCTCAAAGTCAGTTAGTCAAGAGAGAGGGTACAGAGAGGAAAATGGAAGCGAGCCAGAAGAAGTTGAAGATTAAGGTTCCTCATTTCGACAATTCTGAGCTCATAGCAGGTTATGCTAAAACGCTGATTGGGAGGTGCATGAATCCCAAGAAGCAGGATATGAAGGTTCTGCTCCATATGCTTCCACGCATTTTGAATGTGGAAGAGAGAGTAGCTGCGGCGGATTTAGGAATGGGCAGATTCCAATTCGACTTTGACAGAGAATAGGACATTACGGAGATATTGAAGATGGAGCCTTTTCATTTCGATTATTGGATGATTCGCTGGTTCGGTGGGAACATGTAGTCGATAGCAGATATCCTTCGGCTATCAAATTTTGGATCAGGGTTATGGGAATCCCTCTCCATTACTGGGCTGATCAGACGTTCCACAGCATTGGCGAGGCTTTAGGTGATGTGAAAGAAGTGGATCTCGACACCGGCAGAGTGCAAGTGGTCTTAGATGGTTTCAAACCACTCTGCTTCGAGACCACGGTGGAATTTCATGGCGATGAAGAGACGGTCATCTCGTTACGGTATGAAAGGCTCTTCAGATACTGCAGGATTTGTTTTAGCCTTTGCCACGACCAATCCATGTGCTCTCGACGGGAAGGAAGGGTAGACAGCTATGAAAACAATTCGGACGAACCAAAACATGGTTTAAACGTTGTTAGCTATAAAGCTGCGACGACTCAAGGTCTGGGTGAAAGTTTGGCTCAGCAACGAACTGAACCTTCCAACAAATATTATCAAGGGCAGGACAAAGGAAAGGGAAAGGTCCACGAATCAAGGGACACAGCGGTTCATAACCATATCGGCAAGGAGCATCGGTATGGCCCATGGAAGGGTGATAGAAGATACCGAGAAAGAGGCTCCAAATCTACCCTCTCATCAGGTTATGTGCCACCTAAGGAGATGACTAAGAGGTATGAGATGTCCACCTCGGGGCTGAATGAATTGAGAACCTCGGACGTGGGGAAGTTTTTATCGGTGCAGGAACGGAAAATGCTTGAAGCTTTTCACAGCAATACCTCGGTGCAAAATCCGGTCCCAAATGAGAGTGTTGACCTCGAGTCTAATGGTGAGGCAGCAAAGGTTGCGGGGAAAACAGTCCGTAGAGGTCTTCTTTTTGAGAATGATGAAAATGGCTCAACGACGGTGGAGAATACTAACGTTACGTCTTCTGAAATTTTAATCTCGGCGGAACTAACTCTTATTGGTTCAAAATTGTTGCACGAGTCTATTACGGAGCACACGGTCAGGGTTGCAGTTGAGGATTTAAGGGAACATGGAGCTTATGATGCAGGTCTTTTGGAGAGTGTAGGGGATGATATGGAAATAGTGGAAGGTGCTTTGGAACAGGCTGCGTTGATATTGGTAGATGATGAGGGCTTGATGTTGGATGAGCCGAAATCAGGAATGGACAAGGAGGAGAAATCAATATATGGGGATGGGATCAACACCACTAAGCGGAAACATGTATTCACGACAAAGAATAATTTAATTGGTGCGGGTTCAAAAAAGAGGATTGTGCAAGGTCTCATTTCTCCAAGGAAGAAATTGATATCAAAGAACTCGGGACGACTCGGTGAGGTCCATCATGCAGTTGGTAAGGTTTCATCAAACCCAAAAGCTGAAGTGGTTACTTCGAAATCTGAATTAAAGGGATGAGAGTGAAGTGCTGGAACGTTTATGGTTTGGGTCATAAGTTGAGAATAAACTATCTTCAGGATTTATGGAAGAAGCAAAGCCCATAATTTTTATATTTTTCGGAAACAAATCAAAAGTCTATGCTTATGCTAAATTTTCAGTTTCATTTGGGATTTAATAATTTGTATACGGTTGAATCGTGTGGCAAGATTGGTGGTTTCACCTCATATTTTAATAATAATTTGAAAGTCAATTTTTTATTAGCAAGTAATCAAATCATTGTTATCAAAGAAGCACCAAGGGAAAAAGTATTCTTATCAATTATGTATGGAGATTCGGTGACAAAATTACGGGACCAGAACTGGGAGCGGTTCATTCGAATATCTTTAACTTGGATTGATCCAGGGTTTATTATAGGTAATCTAAAGGACAACTCTGGAAATCACAAAAAATCAGGGGAGAAGTCAAAGAAAAGGTTGGTACAAAACATGATTTCAACTTGGAGGAAAACATTGTCGAGAACCTCGGTTCGTATAGGTGACGGTCTTGTATTATGGAAGAAGCATAGGCTGGTTTTGTTTCTCCTCTCGAAATTAAAACATCAGCTGCTTTTTATGCATTTTATTCATATTCAATTGGGACTCAATTATTTGTACACGGTTAAACCGTGTGGTCTGAGTGGCGGTTTCGCGTTTATTTATAATAATAATTTTAAGGATAACATCTTATCAGTGAAGTTTTGAATTATTGTAATAAAAGCCATAATATCCGGGAAAAAACTTTTTTTACATTTTATTCACGGCGAGACATGGATAAAAATACGCTACCCAGCAAAGATATCTCCGAGGAAGCCGGTGGTGGCGAAAGGAACTGCCCGTAACGGTGAAAATCTCCTATTGGGGGACATGAAGGGCGCCTCTAACCCGATGAGTGGTTCGGGTAATGCCAATACGATTAAATAATGCGGATTGTGAGTTGGAATTGTCAGGGGCTCGGTAGCCGGTATACAATAAGCCACCTTCGGGAGGTTTGGAAGAAACATAAGCCAGAGTTTTTCTTTCTTTCAGAAACCAAGCAAGATTTTTCTTTTGTGCAAAAGTTTCAATTCCATTTCGGTTATGAACCGTGCGGTGCGAGTGGTGGACTTGCCTTATTTTATGATAATTCTTATCATGTTAATGTAATTTTTCAAATAATCGGATAATTGATATTGAAGCGATTGTTCAAGGAAAAAAAGTCTATTTATCGTTTATTTATGGCGATCCGGTACCAAAATTGCGGGATCAGGTATGGGAACGACTAACACGAACAAGTTTGTCCTGTTTGGATCCGTGGTTTATAATTGGTGATTTAAATGAAATAACCGGTAATGATGAGAAACACGGAGGAAACTTAAGACATGCATCAACTTTCATCTCCTTTAATATCATGATACAAACCTGTGGTTTTTTGGAATTCTCATGCTTAGGAAACACCATGTCTTGGAGAGAAAGACGAAACAAGAAGATCGTTCGCTGTCGGCTAGATCAGGCTTTAGCTAATGGAGACTGGCATGGAATTTTTTCACATTCATATGTCGAATATTTGGCAATGATTGGGTCGGATCATAGACCAATTGTTGCCACAATCGAGGACAAAATCCCTCGGAAACGAACTCAATTTCGGTTTGATAAACGGTGGATTGGGCAAGACAGTTTAATGGACTCGATTGCCAAGGGTTGGGAGATTAATCCAGGGGGAAACAGACTATCTTTTGCCCAAAAAAATAGGAATTGTCGGCGGGAGATATCAAAATGGCGGAAAAATAACTTACCTTACGGTAAAGAGAAGATCAAAGAGTTACAACGGGCACTAGAAGAGATCCAAAATGATGATACTAGGACTCAAGAGGAATTGATAGATATTACAGGAAAATTAAAAGAAGCATATCGGGATGAGGACTACTTCTGGCAACAGAAAAGTCGCACTCTATGGCTAACGGTGGGGGATAAAAATTCGAAATTTTACCATGCGCAAGTAATGCAAAGGAGGGCAAGGAACCGGAATGTTGGGTTGCATAATGCATCAGGAGGGTGGGTCACATCTGAAAAAGAGGTGGAACAAGTTGCGGTAAATTATTTTGACGATTTATTTACCTCTACCTCTCCGACGGAATTTGAGGAGGCTCTGGGCGAAATTCAGTCTTTAGTTTCGGAGCAGAACAATGAGGTCCTTACAGCAAGGGCTACCAAAGAGGAAGTACGTGCATCACTTTTTATGATGCACCCAGAAAAAGCCCCAGACCCTGACGGAATGACAGCACTATTTTTCCAACGATCTTGGCAAATAGTGAAGGCAGATATAGTAGGACTGGTAAACGGTTTCCTAGAGTATGGTGCTTTTGACCAACAGCTGAATACGACAAATATCTGCCTAATCCCGAAGACGGAAAGACCAAGTCGGATGACGGATTTAAGGCCTATAAGCCTCTGTAATGTGGGATATAAAATCATTTCAAAGGTTTTATGTCAAAGGTTAAAACAACTACTACCGAACCTTATTTCGGAGACACAATCAGCTTTTGTGTCAGGAAGATTAATCTCGGATAATATTTTGATTGCTCAAGAGATGTTTCATGGTCTACGAACTAATAAGTCATGTAAAGGTAAATTTATGGCGATAAAAACGGATATGAGCAAAGCGTATGATCGGGTGGAATGGTCTTTTATTGAACATCTTTTGAGGAAGTTTGGTTTTTCGGAAAAATGGATTACATGGATGATGTGGTGTATTACATCGGTAGAGTACAAAGTTCTTATCAATGGTCAACCTAAAGGACAGATAATTCCAAAGAGAGGGCTTTGTCAAGGGGATCCTTTGTCACCTTATCTATTCATATTCTGTACGGAGGTATTAATAGCAAATATCCGGAAGGCAGAAAGAGAGAAATTACTTACGGGGCTAAAGGTTGCGGGAGCAAGCCCATCAATATCACATCTACTCTTCGCTGATGACAGTCTTTTCTTCTGCAAGGCTACCAAACAAGAATGTGAAACTATTTTGCATATACTTCAACAGTACGGGTCGGTGTCTGGGCAGCAAATCAATTTCGGTAAATCTTCTTTACAATTTGGTCACACGGTAAATGAGACGATCCAAGATGAGGTTAAAAATATATTAGGAATTTCTAGCATCGGCGGCATGGGATCATATCTAGGCCTCCCGGAAAGTCTTGGAGGAGCCAAAAGTAAGATTTTTAATTTTGTCGCTGAGAGAAAACATAATCGAATTAATGGATGGACATCACGGTTTTTATCCAAAGGGGTCAAGGAGGTTTTAATTAAATCAGTGGTATCAGCAATGCCAACATTCGTTATGTCGTGTTTCCGGTTACCCAAATCCATAACCGCAAAACTAACTAGTGCGGCGGCACGGTTCTGGTGGAGTTCAAATGGAGAACACAAAGGAATGCATTGGATAGCATGGAAGAAATTATGCCGAAGTAAATCGGAGGGGGGCATGGGTTTTCGGGCAGTTGAGGACTTTAACACAGCATTATTGGCCAAACAATTATGGAGATTAATGGATAAACTGGCTTCTTTGTTTGCGCGGGTTTTCAAGGGTCGATATTTTTGGAACACATATCCTTTAGACCTTATACGATCTTACTCCCCATCCTACGGATGGAGGAGCATCATTTCAGCTAGACCTCTAGTTAAAAAAGGGCTAATTAAAAGAGTTGGATCAGGCTGTTCTATCTTAGTATGGAACGACCCGTGGATACCATCTTCTCAGCCGAGGTCAGCAACATGTAAGGGGTATAACTTTGCACAATTATGTGGGTGTCTTCCGCATATTTTATAATAAAACTTAAGAAAACACCGAATGAATAGTCAAGACCCGTGTCTTTGTGAAGACATTTTTGTTCGGTTAAGACACTTACGTGTCTCTAATATTAATTGGTACAAGAAAAATTAGTAAATTTAATATTAATTAATTTTAAAGACACTCATGCGGGTGTCTCTAATGGGGATGCTCTAAGGCGTATAACTATTACCCAAATCTAATGGTCAATCATTTGATTGACCCAGTGACACAAACGTGGAATATGGGCTTGTTGAACGCCATTATTGATCCGACAGATGTGACGATTATTCGGGGTCTGCCTATAAGTATCACCTACAAACTAGACACTCTTGGATGGCACCACACAAAATCGGGAAGATATACGGTTAAGTCGGGTTATCAAATTGAACAATTAGGCCCAAATACCGGTTCCAATAGTTTATATGGTCCGGATGTAACGAAATTACAGACTCACACATGGAAGCTGAAGTGTACTCTGAAAGTACGACATTTTATTTGGCAAACTATATCGGGATGTCTTGCAGTCTCAAAAAATTTGCGAAGTAGAGGAATTGACTGTGATACACAATGCGCACGGTGTGGATCGGAAAATGAAAAGATCAATCATGTCCTTTTTGAATGTCCTCCGGCATTACAAACATGGGCACTTTCTAAGATACCAACGCCTCCGGGTGTTTTTCCAATGTCATCGGTTTTTGCTACTTTTGATTATCTATTTTGGAGACTTCCTACAGATAATCAGGATACTAGTGTTCCTTGGATTGCATGGTATATTTGGAAAGCGAGAAATGATAAGGTTTTTTCAAATGTGGACAGAGATCCACAAGAAATACTGAAGCTTGCGGAAACTGAGGCAATAGCCTGGGAATCGGCACAGAGTAGTGATCCATATGTGATAATTCAAAATTTGGTCCCTACTCAAGTGATTCCGACTTACGAAGGCTGGCGGTGTAATATTGATGGATCTTTGAAAGAGACCGATAGTTTCTCCGAATTAGGTTGGCACTGCTTTTAGGAAGGCGTCGAATAGAGTATAATGGGAGCAAGAAACCTACGAAGAAGCCTTTCCCCTCTACATGCAGAATTGGAAGCACTCATATGGGCCATGCATTGTTTGATTGCAAACCAGAAGACGGCAATAGCTTTTGCAACAGACTGTTCCGAGCTAGTGAAGATGGTGTCTACACCCGAGGATTGGCCGGCTTTTGCATTACACTTGGAGGAATTCGTGAAGAGTAAAGAGGTGTTTTCTTTTTTCTCAATCTCACTCATTCCACGCGCAAACAACACAACGGCAGACAAGTTAGCAAGGAGTGCTCGTGTCTACCCAGTGGATATTACCTTTGTAAACTCGGTACCCCCAGTTTTGATCTCTGAACCGTTCTAGGTATTTAGGCTGTTGACAAAAAAAAAAAAAAATTTTATAGGTTTGGAATATCCGGGAATGGGATTAGCAAGTCGATTTTGAAGATGTTACACTCCATCCTCGACAAACCGTACAAGAAATTTTTGGATATTCCGTCAGACGAACAAAACATGTGGTTTCGGACGTTTGCGGTAAGTTAACATTTAATTAATTTTTGTTATATATTTTGAGATTTTTTTAACATCTTTAATTCTATTTGTTTTGTAGCGAATTTAATTGGAACTGGACTATCACAAAAACAGTGGAGACAGAATTTTTCAAGGAGGCTAAAACGCAATTCTCGCGCAACATGAAAGAGTGGAAGAAGGTTTGGAAAAGGCGTGGAGAAAAGCCAAAATGCTTGAACGCGGAGGTGTTTCAGAACTACATCTCGTATTGGCAACTGCCGACGACCATAGCTCTATCTCAGACAAACTCCAAGAACCGGAATAGTCCTCGAGAAGGGAAGGGACCCGCTATCCACAACAACGGGGCGAAGAGTTTCAAAAAATCAGAAATCGAAATGGTAAGTATTTTTAGTGTTTTTAATTATATTTATTAGTAACTAACCGTTTAGTTATTTTCTAGACGGAGGAAGACGTCGAAGTTCCGGATCACCTAAAAGTGATGGTGAGGACGCACACCAACAAGAAGACTGGCCAAATTCAAGATTCTACCGTCAGGGAGCTCGTCGAGAAGGCGACGAAGGTGCAGGACGAGATCCTTACCCAGAGATCGCAGGACGGCACTACCGCTTCCAACCAGCTCACTCGGGCCGAGATCAACGACTTAATGCTCGGGGTAAGTAATAATTTCAATTTAGATATTTATTTGTCAATAAGATCTAATGTTTGGTATTGTTTTTGTAGGAGTTACCTGTTAAAAAAGGTCGTCGGCCAGGGTTGGGTAAGATTGCATCCCAACCTTCAACTTCTTCAAGTAGTTTTTCGATGGATCCAGAGATTCTCCGGCAAAACGAAGAGCTCAAGGAGAAGGTAACGGCTTTGGAGGACGAGCTCTCGACTCAGAAAACGAATAGCGAGGCTTTGGAGACCAAGCTCTCGAGTCAACAAACAAGGAGCGACAAAATGGCGGATTACTTCAAATCGAAGTTTCCTGATTTCCCGCCAGATTTATTTTGATTTAGTTTTTTTTGTAATTTTTCAACAATATCTAAAACTTTTAATAATATTTTATAATTTTATAAGATTTTTAAATATTAATTAATTTTACATTTTCGTTTTTAATAAATTATTTAATAAATGAATAAAATTGAATTATTTATTTCTTATTTTAAAAAAAATTGAATTTTTTAAATCCCTCAGAAATTTCTGACGGATTTACGAGGGATTAATTACCCGACGGATTTCCGAGGACCTATTACCCTCGGGAAAGTTCTGAGGGATTTCCGAGGAAAAATTCGTCGGGTAACTAAGCCCTCGGAAGTCTGTCGGAATTGTCCCGGACAGATAAGTCCTCGGAAATCCCTCATAAATGTTTAGAGGGAACTTGGTCCTCGGAAATCCGTCGGGTAATTAATCCCTCGAAAATTTCCGAAGGATTTCCGACGGATTTTGATTTCCGACGGATTTTAATTTCCGAAGAAATAGGTCCGACGGCTGAAAACCGTCAGAAATCCATCTGAAAATGCTGTTTCCGACGGGATACCGACGGTTTTGGCCGTCGGTTTCAGGCATATTTCTTTTAGTGACCTATCTAAGCTCACAAACATCAGTTTAATTCGTGGACTTCTTACGAGCCCATATTAGAACGAACCTCTCCTCACTATCTCTTTTTAGGCTCTCTAGCTAACCAGACATGTGATCTTGTTCTAACTTGAGCATTGGAGAATATTTGGGATGAAAACCCATCATCTTCCGAAGTCATCATGACACTCTTTAGATGACGAACCGACATTTCTTAAACTCGTAATAGTTCAAACTCCAATACCAAAAAAATCTATTCACTTCTCAAGAGGACAACTTAATTATGCCATAATTAATAGTGTCATTTATAAATTTGACTCTAATTTTAACATCAGTTATTTGAAAATGAGAGCAATTTTTGACATGAATTATTATAACCGTAGCAAATACAATAGTATCAATTATATTAATTAATTGATGCAAAATTTAACATATTTTTTTGCAATTAACACATATTAATATTGATTACAATAATCGATGCAAATATTTACAACACTTGCATGTTTAAATCAATACTCCCTCTGTTTCACAAATAATGTCATTTTGACACATAAGAAAACTATTGAAAGTTCAATATTACTCCTTATTAATATACTAAATAATTTTGCTCTCTCTAATTAATACACTAAAACAATAAGGGTAAAACTGGATTTTTGTTCAAAATTATGCATTAAAAACATAAAACGACATTCTTTGTGAAACAAAAATAAAACCTTAAAATGACACTCTTTGTGAAATGGAGAGAGTATAAAGTATTTACATCACCACTTCTAGAATCACATATTTAAGTGATGAAAAATTCATTTGCATCAATTACATTTATAAGTAATGCAAATATTTATAATAAGTGAAGCTAAGGTTATGTTTATCTCTTGAAATAACAATTCGTGCAATGAAACTTTAAAGTGTAAATATATGCAAGCAACCTAAAAAGAAAACTAACAATGTAAATATAAGATTACAGAGACAGAAGATCCGATCAAATAACGCTAAAAAAAATATTTCCGATTGATTAACCCATTTAACAAAAATGTTGTAGCCATACAAATGTAAATATAACGCGAATCTAAAACCTAAATAAACCACAAAACTAAGACCACCAATAAAGCTATAGAGACACTCGTGTTTCTATAATAAGCTCCAGATTCATCGGTGTCAGTGGTTCCCGGTGGAATAAGTCCACCGCCGCCTATTCCGAACGGTGACGCCGTGGTGCCAGACGGTGGCCTTAGTGACGTCATGGGGATATTTCCGGCGGTTGCTGTCGGCGTTCCTCCCACTGTTGTAGTCGAAGCTGACCCTCCCGCGTTGCTGCCATTGGCAAAACCAATTTTCTGATCATTTTGGATGAACATATTCCCCGGAAAAGTTTCAGCATCAAAGTAAATTAACATATCGAATATTCTTGTTCCGTTGAATTAATAAATCATTTACCGTCCAATTTTAAATTGCTGATCAGTAATGAGTTTTGTTTTTAGTGTCTATAGTTTAGTTATAAAAAACGAACCTACTAAAATTTCGACAATTCACAAAACAAATTCCACATTTTATTTTTTTATTTCTCAAAATTATACCAAAAATTCAAAAATATCATAAATTTTGGGTCTAGAAAAAAACAAAAGATACTGTACATGATTTAGATATTCTTACTAAAAACCCGTCAAAACCCTGTCTAAACCTGAAATTTGGTAATTGTTTTACAGTTTATTTAAAATTACTGTACAATTGGAATTTAAAAATTGATTTATTTGTAAAAATAGACACATTTTTCAATTTACTAAGTTTTTTTGTCATTTTCATTTTTTTGTCTTAATTCAAGTAAAATGACAATTTTACCCGTCGTCGCGTTGTCGTAGTGTACATGATCAAAATCGAAAAAAACGCGTGGGTACAGTATTCAAAATGTTAAAAATCTAAATAATTTCCAAAGTGCTAAAAAAACTTAACAAAGTGCCAATTTATTCAAAACCCTCTTTAAAATTCACTTTTGTGGTATTTTATCGTATTTCTTTTTAAAAAAATTTACTTACTATATACAACAAATGATTTTCCCAAGAATCAAGAATGGTTATAATAAGCAAATGTAACTCATCGACTTGTATAATAAGCTTGCTCGTCAAGAAATCTTTAAAGTTAAAACTAAAGGTCTGCTCCAAGAGGACATGCTTTTTTTTTCTTTTCTTTTTCAAGAGTTTTTTAATTATTTAGTGTGTTTTATTTCCCTTACTTGTGTACTATTCTAACCAGGAAAAGTGAAAGAGCAACGAACAGAATAAAAACAGAATACATAAACTAAAGACGAGATGGGCCCCGCATATATATGCAGACAGATATCTCTACCGTTGAATAATATCTAAGTTGCGAGCAACAATCATCCAACGGTCAATAAACATGGAATGTGATAATACATTTAAAGACAATGCAAAATAGTATGCGCATGAAATAGATTCACATATTCTCAGTCAAATCAATGAAAAAATCGTGCAGTCGAGTTTTATTGACTAGGAGATGATAAACAAAAAAAAAATCAGTGAATATATATTGAAATCGGTCGAAAACATGTTTTTGAAACGAATTAGAAAAGTGTAAAGATAAAAATATCGATACCTCAAAGAATTTGGGTACACGCATGATCCATAACCTACACAAGAATAAACCGAGTTAAAACCAGATTGCAATTTAAATAAAAAAGCTTGTTCTTACTAAACCAAACCAAGGTATGAAACATGAGTAATGCAAAGTTCAACAAACAAATCGAGAACTATGTCTACAGAGAAACAACAACTATTATAACATTTTATTAACCGATCCTGTTAAGCCATGTTATTTTAAAATACATACTGGGATCGGTTTTGGCGATGGTGGAGGTGCCGGCGAAGTTGCAAGAGCCAGGAGCCATGGCTCTACGCTGAAAGTAGCTGTTGAAAGCGTAAGATGCGTGAGCCTGAATGGTATTAGGGAGGAAACAGAGACCAGTGGGCTGGATAGGAGCACAGTCGGCTCCAGCGGCACAGGCGTAGTCTAGAGCTGCCTGAAGCGCCTGGCTTGTAACATCAAACCGAGCAACGCACCACATCGCCGTGGAGGAGCGGAGGAGAAGGAGGAGGAGGAGGAGGGAGAGAGATGGGAGATAGAGAGCCATTGGCAAGTGGTAAGAGACAGAGAGAAGGAGTGAGAGTGAAGAGTTTGAGTGTGGAGCCTTACCACTCTCTTTTGCTTTTGCTTTGTTATTTTTTTGCTTTGTTTTCTTTTTGCGGTTTTGTTTTTTTTTTCTTCCTTATGCTGAAATTGAGCTTTCCGAGTTGTTTATAAAATAGAGCTTAAATAAAAGATACATGGACAAGTTGCTATCCGAAAATATGGATCCAATCAATAAAAGGTTAGAATAAAAGCATGCAAGAGAGTGGAACGTTTATAATTATATTATCTTTTTTTTTTTGTTTTAATGTTAAGAATAATTATATTATATTATCTTTTATGCTTTAAACAACTGTTATGTTTAAGGATTTACGTTGTTCTAATTAATGCATTTGAATTTGAGTTTAATAATAATATTTAAATCAATAATTTATTAATTAATATCTTGGTCAAAAATATATATATATATATTAATTAATTACCACAAAAATGGTCATAAATTTTTCAAAAAATAAGTGATCGTCATATGGTCAGAAATGTCGTCGGAAATAATCCTCAAAAAAGGGTCAAAAAATATTTTCAAAATGTCGTCCGACCATTTCCGACGAATATTTCTAATGTCATTTTTGACCAGTTTAACGGAAATTTCCGACCACATTCCAACCAAAATCATTTGTTAACGAAATTTTTTTGAAGATTTTGAATGATCGGAAATAAGTCGAAAAACGGTGTTTCTGAATGGTTAGAGTCTGAATTATTTCTTGTAGTGTTAGAAGATTATTTCTTTTATTTTGTGTGATAAAAATGGAATTATAACTAGATGGATTGTTATATTGTTTGCGATATTACGAGATAAAACAAGTGTTATACTCATTTCGTGTTAACGCTTTTTTTGTTTGTTGCATCTTTTGTCAATTTTTCTTATTTGTTTAAATGTGAAATTCATTAAACAATCAAAGAGTAGTATTTACAATCTGTTTTAAGCGAAAGAAAAAATCAGAAACTTGACAAACCCATGATTTGACATACATGGTTCAAAATCAGAGCACAAAGCAAAAAAAACAGAGCCTTCCACTGTTAAGAAACAGAGCGTGAAGAACGAGCAGCCGCCAACCACCTTTGTAGAAGCTCACCGAGTCTAGGATTTGCGCAGTAGTCGAGAGATGAAATTGCCGAACAGTTAAGGTATCATATTGTGACATGATATTGCTCTTCATCAGTAGATTCCTACAACAGATACCTGATCAGCAAACAAACAAACTAAAACTTCCAAAAGAGCCTTAATTCTTCAAACTAAAACATACCCGATTAGAGATGTAGACTTCTAAAAGGCACATCTCATCACCATCACAAAAGTCACTGTTGTCTTGGTTCACCTCTTCCGACAATGAATCCCAACGCAGCTGATTCCTCTCAGTCTCAGCCTTTCTATGTACAATGGGCGCAAGGCGCACTGAGGCGAGGAAGTGTTGATTATGAACCTGGAGCCTAGGCGCCAGCCCAGGTTGGCCTTTGGTAAATGAGGCGCACCTACACAACAAAACAGAAGGTTAGGTATCTTACTTGATGTCTTGATCACTAAACCATGTTTTCACCAACTGGGATTGTAAAATCATGTTACAAAACCAATAGAAGCCAATCCAATAAAACTTAAATCCATGAGTCTAAAACAGAGAAATGAAAACAAATAAAAAGCCAATCCAATCAAAGACTAAAACTCTAAAAATTCATCCCATCATCATCATCATACTCATCAGCTTCCACAAACACTTCATTATCCTCATCTCCTCCTCCAAAATCTTCTTCAATTTCATTTTCATCATCCTCATCAACCAACACCATTGGAGATGAAGAGGCAAGACTTTAATCATGAGTTTTAAGAGACCTTTAATAGGTTTTTAAGTGTAGCAGCCTTAGAATAACGTGTAATTAAGTTTTGAAAACATACAAAAGTAAATATATACATATATATATATGATGGTTTAATGATATTTACCGAAAATTTTAAATGAATATAATGGTTTATGGAAAATTTACCTTTTATGTGCAGAGGCGCATAGAGGCGTTAAGAAGCGAGTGCCTTTATCAAAGAGCCTCGCCTCAGTTGGCCAAGGCTCATAATCAAGAGCTTCCTCGCCTTGAGCCTAGGCCTAGCCTAGACGCGCCTTTTAAAACATATGCATGCAGCTTCTCATAGTTCTCTTTGCTTTTGATCTCTAGTGATGAAAGCTGTGACGATATGTATACCATCCTTTTCTCCGAGTCCCTTATATGTTCCAACAGAGCTTTTATTTCCTCTTTCAGCTTTGAGATCACTACTTCTGTCTCAGCATTAGTTTCAACTAGACATTTCGCTTCAAACTATAGTTTGTCATTGCCTGCCTTGCGGAGCAGAGTTCCTCGCCAAGTTGGGAAACTAATGCAAATAAGAAGAAAAAAAAACATTGTTATATAGTTGATATACAAAAGAAGAGTTAATGCAAATACCACTACTATCATATAGTAGTAACACGTCCAAAAGAGAGTATACTTCCTTCATATTTGTAGTGTGTATCTTTATATCAACATGAAACACTACTTATCATGTGATCTAGGAGAATAACATTGTTATAACACAAATTCATGGTCCTTAACCTCCTGTATGGAAGCTAACAACTCGCTATTCTATTACCATCTAAATTGTAAACACCCTTCAGAAACATTTGAGTTTTCCACTACTGCATGTGAGAAATATGGCATTGTGAATCTAAGAGAACAAGAAAATTACCTTCCTCCTTTAAGAGATTGGCAATTCTGATGAGAGGGAGCAAGTGCAAGACAAGGCAGCATCACAAAGCGTTGAGAAGAACAATGGGCTGGCTGTTACTATGGCTGTTACTATGTTGTTTTTAGCCCAACCAAATCTCTAAAACATGGGCAACAAGAGGATGGACTATATTTCATGGATTAAAGCCTAAGGAGAGTTTTAGAGCCCAAAAGAAACATGTCAAGAGCCATTTTCGTCATCAGTCAAGACTGCCTTTAGTTTTTATGCATTAATAAGTGTCTTTTGGATTTCCTAAGTAGTCTACATTAATTGTACGTCAAAAGGACGAATTGGCTTGTATTTTCCTCTATATAATGAGGCTTGTTATCATGGAATAAATAAGATTTGAGTATTGAGAATTTGGAGTGTCTTTGTGACCCCTTGGTGATATGTTGATCATTTTCCTTTATCCTTTGGTTTTGGAAGAGCCATTGGTGGTGGATTCAAGCGTCTTATCATCTGGTTGTGGCAACTTTATCCAGGTGTGGTGTTAGCTCAACGGGTTTCTTTATCACTTTGTGGTGGCAACTTTATCAAAGTGTGGAGATCCCGATTGTCCTATCTATCTGGTACTGTCCAGAATGTTCTGAGGAGTCTCGCAGCCCAAACACGCATTAAGTTGATGCCAAAGCTGTCTTGTTATGATCTCACATCTCTTTCACTCCGTTTGCATCCGCTACACGCATCAATGTAGTATCAAAGCGAATCCAGGTTGTTGGAGTGAAGGTTTACATATATCCTCTGTTTTACATCATTTATCATGGATATACAAGATGATTGACTCTCGACCAAGCATACACTGAGCGTATTGGCAGAGAGATGGCAGAACTAAGGCAGGAGATGCAGAATATGGTTCTGACCTTAAACGCAAGGAACGCAGAAAATCAACCTAGAAGACGAAGGGTTGTGGAAGATGAAGCGTCAAATGAAGAGAGTGAAGTTTCTTCTCGTGGATTTGATTCTGATCATGATGACCGTAGCAAATTTGCGATGGAATTGTGAGGAGTCTCTCGCAAATCCCTTGCAAATCTAGATTTGCAAGGGATTTGAAAGGGAGGCGTCGCAAATACTTGATACATTGTTTAAAAAAAATATTATGGGTTTAGGGTTACATATAACAAATTATTAGAGTTCACTACGCTCATTAGAGTCTTGGTCATCATCAACATTTACGAAATCATATGATTCTGCTACTACGACCGATTCATTTAAGAAGTCTTATACTTAGCATAAAAATCTTGTAAGGATATCTTACGTTCATTTTATATTAGGACGGAGACTTCTCCAAATTTTGGTGGTGCGTCGCCACATCATCAACTAACTTTAGAAATACGGCCTCTTAGATTCACTTTTATCACCGATAACCACGTCTCACGTCTTTTCCGATCTCGAATATAAGGAATGTAATATTGCGAGGGACTTGCAAGTATCTTGCTAGGGATCCTCGCAAATACCTAGCAAATTTGCGATGGAATTGTGAGGAGTCCCTCGCAAATCCATTGCAAATACTTGATAAATTGTTTAAAAAAATATTAAGGGTTTAAGGTTACATATAACAAATTATCAGAGTTCACTATGATGCATAGTTTAGGGTTTAGGGTTTATAATCTCATCAGAGTCTTGGTCATCAGCAATCTTTTCAAAAATAATATGAGTCTGATACTACGACCGAGTCATTTAAGAAGTCTTATATTCTCTATTAACATAAACAACATGTAAGGATATGCTTACGTTCATTTTATCATACATAGACTTCTCCAAATCTTTGGTGGTGCGTTGCCACATCATCAACTAACTTTAGAAATACGGCCTTTTGGATTCACTTTTATCACCGATAAACACGTGTCACGTCTTTTTCGATGTCAGAAATAAGGAATGTAATATTGCGAGGGAATTGCAAGTATCTTGCTAGGGAGCCGTCGCAAATCCCTAGCAAATTTGCGACAGATTTGCGAGGACTCCGTCGCAAATCCCTCGCAATTCTTGAATTGCAAGTGATTTGCGAGGGATCCATTGCAATTCCATCGCAAATCGTGGAGATATATATATTTTTAAAACATTATGGTACATATAACAAATTATTCGGATTCGTTTTCAGATTCATTTTCTGACATATCGAAGTGTTCACTACGCTCATCAGTGTCTTCTTCGCTATCGTTCTGCTCGAACTCGTCAAACCCCTCGCAAAAACAAGACCTTGCAAAACCGTCGCAAAACTCTCGCAATTTTGCTAAAGAGCTTGGCCTCGCAAATCCCTCGCCAAATTGGTACGAATTTGCGACGACAATTAAACTGTCCCTCGCAATATCGTTGCAAAAGCGTAGCAAAGTCGTTGCAAATTGCGACGAATGTTACCCTCGCAAATTTGCGAGGGAATTGCGACGACCTTTAGTGCCCTCGCAAATCTCTCATAAGATACTCGCAAATCCGTCGCAAATTTGTAATGGATTATATCTGTCGCAAAGTTCCCTTGCAAATCGAATTTTTTTTTATAGTGCAAGATGATTGACTCTCGACCAAGCATACGCTGAGCGTATTAGCAGAGAGATGGCAGAACTAAGGCAGGGATGCAGAATATGGTTCTGACCTTAAACGCAAGGAACGCAGAAAATCAACCTAGAAGACGAAGGGTTGTGGAAGATGAAGCGTCAAATGAAGAGAGTGAAGGTTCTTCTCGTGGATCTGATTCTGATCATGATGACCGTAGGAGAAGGAGAAGAGACAACCGTCCACAGCAGCAACAACATCGTCAAGAAGAAGAGTTTAAAGTAGATTTCCCTAATTTTCAAGGTAATCTAAATCCAGATCACTTTTGATATTGGTTAAGATCTATGGAAAGTGCGTTTGAATACACTACCTATGACGATGAGAAGAAGTTTAAGGTGGCAACCTTGAGGCTGAAAGGTTATGCTAGCCTTTGGTGGGATACTCATAAGTCGCATCGTGTGAGAGAAGACAAGACCCGTATCAGGTCTTGGGAGAAGCTTAAACGACTTATGAAGAGGAGATTCTTACCTGATGATTACAAGCAAGATCTGTACTTGAAGCTTACACACTTGCAGCAAGAAAAACGCACTATTGAGGAGTATACAAGGGAGTTTGATCTGTTGCAGTTGCGTTGTGAAGTTCAAGAGCCACATGAGAGGACTATGGCACGTTTTGTGCATGGTTTGAATGAAGAGATTGCATATAAGGTGGAGTTGCAGTCATTATGGACTCTTGATGATGTGAAGAAGCTTGCTATCAAGGTGGAAAAGCAGGTTAAGATGGGAAAGAAACCTTACACCAAAACTTACAATTATGGTTCTTCTTTTAATCCTAAGGTGGCTGTTAAGGGTGACGCTAGCAGTTGTACTAAAAAGATGGATACAAAGACTACATCAGCACCTACTGACCTTAATATGAAGAAGAAGTGCTTTAAGTGTCAAGGATTTGGGCATTACCAGGCTGAGTGTTCTAATCGCAGAGTTATGACAAGAGATTCAGGAGATTGAAGAGGAGTTGAAGCAGTATTCTCTTGATTTGGCTGTAGTGGATCAGAAGGTTCAAGATGAAGAGGAAGAAGTCGTTGAACAATCTGATCATGGTGACTTGTTGGTGATTCGGAGAGTTGTTGAAGAAGCACAACGAGAGAACATATTTCAGACTCGTTGCACAATTTTGGGGAAAGTTTGCAATCTGATTATTGACAGTGGGAGTTGTGCTAATGTGGCGTCTAGTACACTTGTGGAGAAGCTCAGTTTGCCTACTACCAAGCATAAGAGACCATACAAGCTGAAGTGGTTGAATGATGGCAGCAAACTGCATGTATCTAAACAAGTTCTAATATCATTTTATGTTGGAAAGAACTATCAAGATGAGGTGGTACGCGATGTTATTCCAATGGATGCTTGTATGTTGCTTGGGAGACCCTGAGAGTTTGATAGATAGGAGAGCTATGCATGAAGGATAAGAAGCATATTACGTTGACACCATTAGCTCCTACTCTATGTGACAGAACAGAGCATTTGAAAGAAAAGAGCTGTAGGGAAAGTCTTTTCTTGGGTGAGTCACGGGTTGTGAGGAAGCTTGATGAGGGTAAGGAGGTTTTGCGTTACTGGTGGTTGAGAAGAGTGATGCAATAGAAGTAGTGAGTGCACATCCATTGCTGCAGAAGTTGATGAGCGAGTATGGTGATGTGTTCCCCGAAGATTTACCACCTGGTTTGCCTCCTATTAGAGGTATTGAGCACCAAATTGATTTGCTGCCTGGTGCACCTCTACCTAATCGACTAGCTTATAGATGTAACCCGGAGAAAGCTAAGGAGCTACAAAGACAAGTAGAAGAGTTGATTGGTATAGGCTATGTGATAGAAAGCCTGAGTCCATGTTATGTTCCAGCTCTACTTGTTCCAAAGAAAGATGGCTCGATGAGGATGTGCGTGGACAGCCGAGCTATCAATAAGATCACCATCAAGTATTGTTAACCTATACCCCGTTTGGATGACATGCTGGATGAGCTGAATGGTTCTAAGGTGTTTTCAAAGATTGATCTAAGGAGTGGCTATCACCAAATCAGAATGAAAGAATGAGACAAATGGAAAACATCATTCAAGACAAAGAGTGGGTTGTTTGAATGGCTTGTGATGCCATTTGGTTTCTCTAATGCACCCCAGAACGTTCATGAGGTTTATGAATCAAGTACTACGTGATATATCATGGTTTTTACCCTTTTTAAGCCATGATATAGGTCTGTTTTATAGAGTCTTTCTACTATTTTGTAGTGTTTTAGAGTCTTTTACAGGTTTTAGCACGTTTGGAGCATAATTGGAGATATTGGAGCATTTTGGAGCAAAACATAAGTTCGTGTAGCTGCGTACCCGATTTGAAGCCCTTGTATCGACCGACACCACCCGGTGTCGATCGATACTGATACCATGAAGAAAGGAAGCGCCTCACTGCCCGAGTATTGATCGATACTACTTAGGTATCGGTCGATACCGTCGTCCATGGGAAGGAAACGCGACTTTTATGAAGAGTTGAAGAATTGCAAAATTGCCCAAAAGACTTTATTATTTAAAATTTAGCCCAAAACGTGTTTTAGGAGTTTAAATTAGGTTTTTGAGCCACTTTTGTTGGCTACGCTTGATTACGTTCTGATTAAGCTTTATTTTACTTTTGTTCTGATTGAGAGAGATTGTTTTAGGGATTTTGGGGAGACAACTCTGAACCCCTTTGTTTCTGATTGATTTCTTTTATGCAATTCTATTCATCTATGATTTCTGTTCCATTAATCATGTCTGAGTATATCCACTGTTAGGTTCAGGGTTCTCATAAGGGTTTTCTCTGAATGTTAGGTTAATTAGTTAATTAGGATTCACCATCTGAATTAGTTCTTCGGCATAGGTTGTTTCCATAGCTAATTCTAGGTTGACGAATCTAGAACTTAGAACTTAGATCTTAGGATAATTGATTAGGCACGAGAGTGCGATTAATTACATGACAGAACCTAGGGTGAGCAAAATAACTATTGCAAAGAGATTTGGTTTAGTTGTTTTGTGAACAAATCGAACTTGGAATAAAAACTGGTTTAGACTTTAGGATTCGCAAAGAGATTTAAAATTCTAGGATTTAGACTTAGATAGTTTTCGCAACGAGAGTTGGTTAGCTATACTTTAGTGATTTGAGTTCAAGAACTGCGCTAAATCTGAATCATGTTAGTTAGTTCATCTACATTCATTGAATTCCGGAGAAATACCATGAACCTATCTTCTTTCCTATTGATTCACAACTTGTTTACTTTACACACTTGCATTTAATTTCATTGTTGGTTTAGCTTAATTCGAATCTACATAATCTATTGTGTGAATTCTGGAGTTCTTGTGTTCGACCCCTACACTTACTACAACAACTGCTTTAGTACTTTTAGGGTATTAATTTGAGCATATCACTACGCAACTTTATTGGAAAGTTTGTGGTAGTTTACTTTGATGACATTCTGGTTTATAACAAGACCGAGGAGGGATCATTCACATCACCTAAGAGAGGTCTTTGAAGTATTGTGCAGAAACCAACTCTATGCTAAGCCTGAGAAGTGTTCATTATTCACTTCTAGTGTTGTGTTTCTTGGCTATGTCGTTTCTGGAGATGGTATTTCAGTGGATGAAAGCAAGGTGGAAGCAATGAGAGATTGACTAGTTACGGCTACACAATATGATGTGAGAAGCTTTCATGGTCTTGCTTCTTTCTATAGGTGGGTTGTGCAGAATTTCAGTACTATTGTGGCTCCAATAACTGAGTGCTTGAAGAAGGATAAGTTTGACTGGAGCATGGCTGCACAAAAGGCATTTTAAGTGGTGAAGCAGAAACTGTGTGAAGCACTTGTTTTGGCGCTTCCAGATTTCAATCAAGTGTTTGAGGTTGAGTGTGATGCAAGTGGTGTTGGGATAGGAGATGTTCTTGTCAAGGGGCAACGTCATATTGCTTATTTCAGTGAGAAGCTTACGGGAGCTAGACAAAATTACTCAACGTATGATAAGGAGTTTTTTGCGATTGTGAGAGCTCTTGATCATTGGGAACATTACTTGAGGCCATGGCAGTTTGTTCTCCATCCTGATCATGAGGCTTTGAAGTATATCAACAACCAGCACAAACTCAACAGTAGACATGCTAAATGGGTGGAGTCTTTCTCATTTGTGTCGAAGTACAAGGCTGGAAAAACAAATGTGGTGGTTGATGCACTCTCAAGGAGGTATGCTTTGATCTCTATTCTAGATTCTCGGATTATGGGATTTGAGTTGTTAAAGGAGTTGTATGATGGAGATCTAGACTTTATGCAAGTCTATGGTGAGTGCAAGAAAGGAGTTTCAAACCAGTTCCACCTGCAAGATGGATTTCTTTTCAAAGGAAACAAGTTGTGTGTGCCAAAGAGTTCTATAAGGGAGTTGTTGATTCGTGAGGCACATGGAGGAGGCTTATATGGTCATTTTGGGATTAATAAGACGTTGGATATGCTACAATAGCATTTCTTTTGGCCGAAGATTAGCAGAGATGTTCATACTATCGTGGAGAGGTATGCAACTTGTCAAAGGATGAAAAGTCATTTCCAACCTGGACTTTACACTCCTTTGCATGTTCCTACACAACCCTGGGATGGTGTGAGCATGGATTTCATTGTGGGACTGCCTAGGCGCAGAGAGGCAAAGATTCTATCATGGTTGTGGTTGATCGGTTCAGTAAGATGACACATTTTATACCTTGCCACAAGACGGATGATGCAAGTCAGGTTGCTGATTTGTACTTTAAAGAGGTTGTGCGTCTTCATGGAGTTCCTTGTACGAAGACATCTCAATGTTGGAATGATAATTGTTGTTATAGGCGAACTCGGCTAGTGGAAGATACTTTCTCCACATCCCACCCCAGTCTAGTACACACGCTCCTACCATATCCTCCAATGTATGTATTGTCCGTTCGGACTGACCATCTATATGCGGATGATAAGCCGTGCTAAGGTACACCTTAGTACCCAAGGCCTTCTGAAAGGCCCGCCAGAAAATTGATGTGAACTTCGGGTCACGATCTGATACAATACTTACTGGAACTCCATGCAATTGTACTATGACATCCATGTACTTTTAAGCCAACTGGTCCACCCCGTCTGTTTTCTGAATGGCCAGAAAATGTGCAGACTTGGTTAGTCGCTGCACGATTACCCAAATTGCGTCCTTCTTCCCAGTCTTATGTGGTAATCCTATAACAAAATCTATAGTCACCATATCCCATTTCCACTTGGGTAATGGCAGGTTCTGCAACAACCCGCTCGGCACTCTTCTCTCTGCCTTAACCATCTGACAAATCTTACACTTTTAAACCCATGTAGCGATGTTCTTTTTCATCCCATCCCAATGGTAGTAGCGTTTCAGATCACTGTACATCTTTGTGTTCTCTGGATGGATTGAGAACTACATATCCCCCGGGCCCGATCTCCTTTGTTCCTTGTTCCTTGTTTGGTCAACTAATCTTTTTTTTTGTTTTATTGCGGGTTGCGTGTTGTAACGCCATTAAGTTCTCTCGGCTAATAGATTTAATCTTGTCTCATCTAGAAATTGTTAGGTGGATAGGACTATGAAGGAAAAGAAGATGCGAAACAACTAATGACATACATTCTCGCTAACTCAAACTGTTTAAAGACAGTGGAGATCTCCCTCATAGCAACCTGCAATCTTGAAGAGTGCCAAAAGGAGTTAGAAGCTATGCATAGGATTTCAGCATCATCTCGGCTTCGTTATTCTACCCCTCAAGTCAATTGGAGTTTTTATCTGGGCTACTTCATCTTGATTTCGGTTTAGATTATTGGGTGAAAAATCTAGAGACAATTCTATTTAATAGATTATTTTTAAAATTATCATTATTAAGTTATTTCGTAGCTGTGGTTTACTAAAGGTTGCAGCCATTGTTAAGAGATTAGTGATATACGATAAGTTGCTTCAGTCTCTACACTGTATCTTTCACTCAAATACATTTTTAAACCAATGTAGAGCCTAACTTCCACTAGTATGATTATAAAGTTTGCAACTTTAACTAGAGGAAAAATGGGCTTTACTTATGATGAAAAAAAGGAGCTTGCAGATATACAAATTCAAAGCTGGAAACTTTCGAGATACTCCTTGATGGGAACTTACACTAATAATAATGTTACAATATCATCAAAATACAGACAGAAACAGAGTACAAAATTTGACTGTGAATGTTCTATAGATAGGATTCTAAACCAATGATGGGTGAAACAAGTACTATCACCTGCAAAATCCAAAGCTCTTTTAAGATGAACATTCGCTCTCCAAGATATTGGGAACAATTTGCATCTAAGGACTATCTTTTTGGTGACAGGAGAAGAGTAAAGGCTTCTAGCTTCTGTGCAGTGGTGCAGCAGGACGTAAATCAATTGGCTGATAGCTCACTCGGTCCTTGTGAGGCAAAGGTTCCTCCTGAAAAGTTTTCAATAGTCGGTTTCAATAGTCGGATTACGCTTCTAGACTTAAAATGGGACAAGAAGATGAAATATAATAAACTACATACCTCATCTGCGTCTATCTGGAACGGCTTCACAAAATCCTCAAACATCAAAGGAGAAAGATCCTTCAGTTTGCCTTCAACTTCCTACAAGATGAAAAGAAAACTTCTTAGTCTGAGGTTGTTTGTTCATATAAGTAGATAAGATAACAAAGTCAATGAAGTTTCAGAAACCATACCAATCCAGTAATCCTTGACCGTTCGAGTAACTCTCTTGTGATCAAGTCCAGAATGTGCCTGTTTGCTCTCAGACTGAGAGCATTCATCGCAAGCTCTTCAGTCTCCTCAATATACTGTCACCAACATTCAAATCCCATATATATGTTTCAAGCTTTTATCCACATGGGAGAGTTTAATTAAGATTAGGAATGCAGAGTCAAATAAAGATTACCCTTGTTAACTCGCAGGTGAATAGCTCGGATACTTCAACAGACATATCTGCTGGCATTACATGAGGATGGTCCCACTGACATTTATCATGAAACAGAAAAGAATGCAATGAGATACAGAGAACGTGAGAGATCAATACAAATGGGAAAGTACCAGTCTGTGATAAAGGGATATACCCGGTATTTTATCAGCTCGCCGTCTGTGTTATCCGGTAGATCCACCATTCCAATCTTTTTTACCAGTTGAGTGAGACCTAGTCTCGCATTTTGGGGACTAATGACCATTTCCCTTGCAATCTGAAATTATACTTACAGATTCATACTTAAAATGGAAGACTATGCAGTTACATAGATATTATATTTGTAAGACACAATAATTAGTTAGACAAGACAGAGAGAGCAAGAGATAGACTGAGATTACTTTTGTTATCTTCTCCTAATCATCTTTTCCTCCATCAGTGACATCATCCCCAAAAACAACACGTTCAGCACACCATCCACCATGAGCTACCACCATTTGCATCTTCATATAACCAAATGTTGTGTAACCTTGGTCCACCATGTCTTCACGTGGATAGAATACCGATACAGCAGTTTCCTGTAAAATTCAAGAGAAGAATTTATTCAATCCACTCTTTACTGTATGGACTATTCAAACAACAATATTGTTATAAGTGAACAAGAATTTTGAAACGTACCATGCCACCAGGAAGGAGCTGAGAAAACGCATGCCAGTCAAATCGCGGAAACAAATGAGCCAACACTATATGACCCGCCTCATGAACAGCCAGAAGTCTCTTCTTTTCGTAAGATACCTAATGTCACATTAGCTTCAATGGTAAGGGCTTTTTAGATCTGTGGCATAATAGTATGGTTTTGAGATAAATAGTACAAAGGATGTCGGTACGAACACTTTGTTCACATTTCTGTTGTTCCTCCTCTGTAAGGAGCACACCCATACCCTCAAGCAATTGTTTATCTAACACATCAACAATATCTTGCTGATATATATACGACCGTCCCTTCCTAACCTGTAAAATCGAGTTAGAAATAATCAAGGATGCTTCTCTAACTATTGCATAATTCTGATGGGAAGGTGAGATCCAGTTGTAAGTTAATTACATACCGACATTATAGCTGCTTCATTAACAAGATTCCGGATATCTGCTCCAGAAAAGCCAACTGTCCGAAATACAAGCTGAATGTAGAAAAGGAGAAGAATAGTTATGAACGAGCAAACACCTATCTCTGACATACTATCAAGATTACCAAATAGCAGGAAAACTACTTGCCTTCCCAAAATCTATATCTTCAGCAAGGTTCTTCCCGGCGCTGTGAACTCCAAATATTTGCACTCTTTGCTTTGCATCAGGCAAACCAATATAGAGTCGACGGTCAATGCGTCCAGAACGGACAAACTCCAGGTCGAGTTCATCAGGTCTATTGGTAGCACAGATAAATATCACAGCTTGTCTCAGAGAAAACCTATCGATACCTGTCTTTTCCTTCCTGCAAGATGGTACAATTTAAATGTATAGAAACCTTAATCCACGTGAAGATCTTAGAAAGTGGGGAGGAACCAAAAAATAAATGTCAGATGAATATTGATAAAGAAAACAAATATCTCATTAAAGTTTCTGAACAAGTGAAGACTCTTACTCCCCATCAAGCTGTGCAATTAAAGCTTCAAAAGTTGCTCTTCTTCGTGGATCTTTCCTAGCATGTCTACCAGCAATAGCATCTATTTCATCCACAAACACAAAAGCAGGTGCCTGGAGGCAATATATTTATAAAATCAGATCTACAATAATACTGCGAGTAGAAGACAACTATACCAAATGAGCTTTTATACATGTAACTAAGAGTGCTTACATTTCGTCTCGCGACTGAAAACATCTCATTGATCTTTGCAGCACCACTTTTTTCACTGTCTGTGAACTCTGCACCAGATGCAAACACAAATGGTAGCCCACTTTCCTTTGCAAGTGTTCGCGCAAAAAGTGTTTTTCCAGTCCCAGGAGGTCCAGAAAGAAGCACACCCTGACTCAAAAACGAAAACGGAGGAGTTGCACCTAGTCAGTTTAATGGAATAAACTACTATTCACATGTTAATTTGAGTCAAGATGTATTTTACCCTGACAAACGCCACATCTTTCTCATAGTATTGCATTGGGTTTCCCATGTAGATCATTAGCTCATCAAGAAGATCCCAAACATCACCGCCTAGTACAACTTCCTTATACATCGATTTTGTCTCACTGACATCTCCAACCGGCTGGATGAAAATTAAAACTTATCAATAGAAGTGTGAACATGTTTGAAGAAGGTCATAAAACCAAGAAGCAAAAAGGTTACTGTTCTAGTGTATGATGATTACCAATATAAAATTTTCCGCATAAGCCATATCAAACAGCTGATTATACTTCTTGTAGAGAAACCGCTTGGATGTGATGAGAAGAAGCATGGCAGATTCTCTTATAAACCATAGAATTAGTATCCCAGGCAGAAGTGCAATGAACACTTTCATGAAGTAGTGGATCTGCCTCTTCTGAAGGAGATCCACCTCAACTCCAGAGTTGGAAATAGTCTCAAACAAGTAAGGATCTAAGGGAATGTCAACCTAGAAAGAAAAAGGATACAAAATGGTAAATGTAAATCATTCAGCTTCAATACTTGCAACTATGAATTTTTTACTTACAATATATTCTAGAGGGAAACCTTCTTTCATCGTCACATACAATCTCTTTAGATCTTCCGTGAAGACAACAGCTGCAACCTGTTAAAAACACACAGTGGATATTGCATCAACAAGCTCAAGAACGAAGAAGTCAAAAGATATATTATACTATCACGTCCAGCTTCAAAATAATTGCTTTGGAAAAAGGAAATTATTCATCATATTCTATTCCACAATGAATACACCGTCATCTATTTGTTCTCAGTTAAGAAAATTCAACTGGATATATTGACATATACCCATCACAATTCCAAAGCCGAATAAGAGTAGAGGTTAGAGCTGTACCTCAGAAGAATCAAGCTTCTGAAGAAAGTAGGTATAAGGAAGCTTAGGGCGATATCGCCACCATCTCTTTGATATCCAGAGAGCTCTAGTTCCCTCGGTTTCAGATGTCCTTTCAATAACATCTGTGCGAAGACTTTTCTCTACCTCTTTCATATCAAATTCAACAACATACTTAGCCATTGAGGAGTTTAACTGCTCTGATATTTTTTCTCTCTCCAACATTTCCTTCCAGCTTGCAAGCCTTTCCCGCCAAGTACCTACACTGTCTCCAGTTTCACCTATCATAGAAGGATGCATAGAGAGTTAGATGGTCAAAAGCAAAGGTTATCAATGCTACTCTATCTTGAATTTCATCTACTATAGAGGGTTTAGGGTTCAAGAAATGCTGCTCCTCAAGAAACATGATTCATGAGAGAGAAATTAGATCATCGAAAGCAAAGGTTTCTTACATCAAATCACTTAATTATTGTATGACTTCAACATGAACAGAGATGATGAAATTAATAACAAAGCTACTATATTATAAGAAGTCTCAACCAAGCAAAACAATATTTAATGCAAATCAAATCAAATGTCTCCATCTAAATGTATATGGACTGACCAGAGACACCCAGATCTTGGCTTAGTTTCTTCTTTGCCTCTGTCTGAATCCTAGCATTTCTATCAATTATTTGTTTTAGAGATCCCTCTGTTGTCTCTAGATCATCATCCCATGCATTTTCTCCAACATAAGTACTATCGTGGACAAGTGTTCCATCAGGCGCTTCAATGAACTTTTTTAGTTTCAAGCCTTTAGGTGTTGTCTTCCTCCAGATATTTTTCTTAAACCTGAAACGCTCAACAAAATCAGGACATGCTCTATTCTTCCCACTCTTGATGCTTTCGATGCCTCCATAGTTGATAATGTACTTGTTTATGGGTAACACCATTGTTTAAATATGAACCAAATTTTACCATGTCCCAGCAAATAAATTAGATTTGGAAACTGAGGATTAGGAAGCACTTACTTTTCTATATTGCTAGGAGATGGCTCGGGGATCAAAGCCTCCATAAAAGACTCTGTTAACTCTCTTCTTTCTCGTTCTATCCGAGGAGCTTGGATGGCAACATAAACTCTTTGACAAGAAAATAACAGCGCAAAAGCATATATGACCAAGGCAGCAACTCGTCTACCGTCCCAATTCCTGATGTCCTGATACAAAGCATCTTCTCTCATTAAGAAACTGCAGCTAGTATTAAAAAAGGGTGCAAAACTAGCTAAATATACTGCCCAAAAAGAACTAAGTTTCTCGAATTCTAGTAATATGCTGTTAGATTAATCGTACGTGTTCCTCAATTCCTCAACAAAACAACGAAATAGAAACCGTTTGTTCCTCAATGTTTCTGAACACAAACAGAATCACTCTCTAGCAATACTTGAGAACCAAAGATTAAAAAAGCTGAACTTCTTACCTTCCAGTGCTGCCACTTGTTCCAATCAATGAACGAGGGCACTGTCTCAGCCTTAAACCGAGTCAACTCGTGCTGGCCCTTCTGCACACTATCCTTAACTCGACCCACAAACTCATCCACTCTCGCATTTGCTTCTTCCGAGTCAAACCCAGTTTCCTTCTTCACAGTCTCCCCAATCCGCTCCACACCAACGCGAAGAGACTGCGTCAATCTCACCCACGAAAACCCACCATCGTTATTAGACGACGACCCACTAGTACTCTCAGACGCATAGACTCGAAAAACCGGTTTTTTCCGGGAACCTCTCAGTCCATACTTGGCCGGAAACCGAACAAGACCAGAACTTTGAGGTCTTTTAAACAATTGAGTCGATGAAGAGATAAGCGGATTCGGCTTATACGGAATTGCAATCTCCATGAACAAAAAATTTAAAAAGTTCAAAGGAACAAAACCAGACACATTTGGGGGTTTTTCTCAGCGGAAACAATGGAAGGAAAAAGGTGACTGAGAACAAATCATTCGGCTTACTCGGCTCTCCGGCAATGACTTACGCTTCTCTCCGGTAAGAAGGTTTATCGTCACTGATCCGTGCTTAGTTCGAAAACAGAAAGATGACGATAAACTAAAAGAGGCTCGAGCCCTATTGATTATTATTGGGTTAGTCTCTCTCTCGGCCCAATCTCTGGGCCCATTTTAAACTTTATACGGCCGTGGAGAGGGACAGTGGCAAAATCGTAAATATAATAACATATTCGTCACGGGCCCACTCGTTTCTTGGGGTGTTCTCCACGCACGCTGCTTTTATATAGTCTCGTCTTCTCGAAAGATCCACCAACTCTTTTATACTAACTTTCGATCGTCTCTCATTACAACCACTCATGTGAGTATATTCTCTTAATCAGTTTCTCATAATCGATTCCGATTGTTTTCCGATTTGGTTCTGCGGTATAATTTCTAGATCTGTTTCACGATTTTGGTTTGATTTCTCCGTCAATCTGATCTCGTGTTGTTTTGTAGTGTTTTCTTTGTGTATCTACTATGGCGACGAAGAGAAGCGTTGGAACGTTAAAGGAAGCAGATCTGAAGGGAAAGAGTGTGTTCGTGAGGGTTGATCTCAACGTTCCTTTGGACGATAACTCTAACATCACCGATGACACTAGGATTCGTGCTGCTGTTCCGACCATCAAGTACTTGATGGGAAATGGATCTAGAGTTGTTCTCTGCAGTCATTTGGTATGTTATCTCGGTCCTCACTTCACGCAAGTGCTCATCTGTTGTGGTGATTTTGATCTGATCTGTTTTTCTGGCTCGTTTATCTGATTGGGTTTACATGCGGATCTCTTCGCTTTCTTGTATTGATTATTTATGCCTTGTGTGAACGATTTGTATAAGTAGGATCGATCTCCTTGCAATTTAGCATCATCTGCATCTGTTACAATATTCGTTTTCTGTTACTCAAGTTCTAATTTCTGTTGGAACAATGATATTTAGTTATGTTCTGTCTTAGTAGTGGCGTGTTACTTTTGTTGGTCCTCAGTCAGATGATGCTAGTTGGTTAAGTTCATGAAGCATGAAATTCGCGTATGGCTATTGGATATCTTTTATTTCAAATTTAGGAATTATTGGATGTCTCTGATCTCAATTTTTATGTTTCAGGGCCGCCCGAAAGGTGTTACCCCTAAATACAGCTTAAAGCCTCTTGTCCCGAGGTTGTCTGAACTTCTTGGTGTTGAGGTTTGTTACTCTTGTTCCTTTATGCTTGCTTGTTTTTTGAACAGCTATCTGTGCTCACTCTGTGTGCGACTTGCTCTCTTGTGTTAATAGGTTGTAATGGCAGATGACTGTATTGGTGAGGAAGTCCAGAAATTGGTTGCAGGACTACCTGAAGGTGGTGTTCTTCTATTGGAGAACGTGAGGTTCTACAAGGAAGAAGAGAAGAACGACCCTGAATTTGCAAAGAAGCTTGCTGCACTTGCAGATGTCTATGTCAATGATGCATTTGGAACTGCTCATAGAGCTCATGCTTCAACTGAGGGAGTTGCCAAATATTTGAAGCCTTCAGTTGCTGGTTTCCTTATGCAGAAGGTGCTTAAATATTGCAGCTCCTAGAGTGTCTTATTAGTATACGTACACCAATTTTTTAACTGATCAGATTATTATGATTGTGTTAGGAACTTGATTACCTTGTCGGAGCTGTGGCAAACCCCAAGAAGCCTTTTGCAGCCATTGTTGGAGGCTCAAAGGTTTCAACAAAGATTGGTGTCATTGAGTCCCTCTTGAACACTGTTGACATCCTCTTGCTTGGTGGAGGTATGATTTACACTTTCTACAAGGCACAAGGACACTCTGTCGGATCTTCCCTTCTGGAGGAGGACAAGCTTGACTTGGCAAAGTCACTCATGGAGAAGGCAAAGGCCAAAGGTGTTTCTCTGTTGCTCCCAACCGATGTGGTTATTGCTGACAAGTTTGCTCCCGATGCTAACAGCAAGGTAACAATCGCGCTCATTGCAGTTGACTGTCATCTTAATGGATCATGAATGTAAAAAAGAAAACTATTTAAGCGTCTGCTCTTGTCTGTTTAAAACCTGACACATTTATGAACTCTTGCAGATAGTGCCAGCCACGGCCATCCCCGATGGCTGGATGGGTCTCGATATTGGTCCAGACTCCATCAAGACATTCAGTGATGCTCTAGACACAACCAAAACCATCATCTGGAATGGTCCCATGGGTGTTTTTGAATTCGAAAAGTTTGCAGCTGGAACTGAGGTACGAGCAAACTGAAATCACATTACTCACCTTCAATATGTTTCTGCTCAAGAGGCCAGAACCAAAACTAACCCAATCTCTCTCGTCTTCTGTTTCACCATCAGGCCGTGGCAAAGCAGCTTGCGGAATTGAGCGGAAAGGGAGTGACCACAATCATCGGAGGAGGTGACTCTGTGGCTGCTGTTGAGAAGGTTGGTTTGGCTGACAAGATGAGCCACATCTCTACCGGAGGTGGTGCAAGTTTGGAGCTTCTCGAAGGAAAACCACTTCCAGGAGTCCTCGCTCTCGACGACGCTTGAGAAGAATCATCGTGTTGGATTTCATCTCTCCTGTGCTGTTATTATATGTATAACAAGTCGTCTGGTTACGAGCAAGCCAGCTTGAGATTTCCGTCTGCGGCTCTTTTTGTTTGGAGTTTTTTAGTTTGGAGCCTTTTTGAATAAAAAGAAGAGATGAAACTCTCATTAGCAACCTCCTCCGTATTTCAACTCTTGCATCTTTAACTCATCGATTGATATCAAATATTCGTGTCTTTTTCTACGAATGTTCAAACTTGAAACAACATAAAAATCTTGTATCGTATAATTCGAATAACGTGTGAAATTTTTTTTTAAGGAAACAATCTTAGACATGAGATACGGTGTCTATCTTAGTTTTTTGAAAATCAAAGACACATAAAAATTGGAAACGAATTGGGTAACAAAATTGAAAGAAAATCAGAACGGCCCAGCAAAGTGAAGAATATTCGGCCCAGCGTAGACATCACTAACTATATCCCACATCGAATAAAAGCAAAACTAGATACTATAAAATATCTGATGCTTCTCCTGTTCAAACTCATGGAGCTAGACATGGACTTTCGGTTTATTCAGTTTTTTTTGGTTTGGTAAAAATGTTGCCGAGTTGAACCGAAAAAAATTTTGGTTTGGTTTGGCAGTCGGTTTGTTCGGTTACATACAATCTAAAGTTTGTCGAATTGAACCAATTTTTTTTTAGTTAATTTATTGGCAAGATTTAGCTCATGTCCAACTCGAAATGCATTGAAATGGGATTAAACATATATTTTATAGATGTTGCATATTCTTTTTTAACCTATCAAAAGAATACTTGATTGGTTTTGTAGATGTTGAATACTTGTTCGATCCTCATAATGCTCGATCATAGACAGGATATGTATTCACATGTGGTAGTACCGCTATTTTCTGGCGTTCTATGAAACAAACCATTTGGTTTGCTTCTTCTAACCATGCTGAGATTTTAGTTATTCATGAAGCTAGTCGAGAGTGCATATGGTTTTCAACATATACGAGAAGATTGTGGTTTATCTGAAGGGAAAGAAGCTCCAACGATTATGTACGAAGATAATGCTGCATGCATTGCACAACTTAAGGAATGATACATCAAAGGTGATAGAACAAACCACACTCTACCAAAATTCTTCTTTACACATGACTTGCAGAAGAATGGCGATGTTCGTGTTCTACAGATTCGTTCAACCGATAATTTGGCAGACTTATTTACGAAGGCGCTTCCAACTGCTACTTTCAAGAAGTTAGTTCATCTTATTGGATTACGTCGTCTCAAGGATCTAGACGGATTTACTCATGAGGGAGTAAATGCGCAATGCACTCTTTTTCCTTTAACTATGGTTTTTCCCATTGGATTTTTCTAATAAGGTTTTTAATGAGGCAGCATCTTACGCGTTTTATTACTATTCCGTTATAATAGTCATCCAAGGGGCCGGGGAGTGTTATGAATTAACTATATAGATGCCCATTATATCATAAGGAGATTTATAATATCTCACTTTACTTATTCTCCAAGTTTAGCTTGTTCTTCAAACCTTTGTAAACCTATATATACCCTTCATTATTCATGGAATAAGACATAAATTTCCTCTCTCTTTTATTCACAACAATACATAAATATATATATATATATATATA